>JAHZNE010006643.1:0-10817 GCA_027744055.1 Callyntrura sp. NNG-2020
GTAATAACAAATAATTCTGCACAAATTTTAGTGTGTTACGGTATAACAGTTTTTATGTGGTGTACATACAACGTCTATCATATTGACGTCTGTCATATTATTACTTCTGCACAAATATTGATGCCCGTACACCATCGGGAGAACAATCGTTATCATAAGTAGTTGACTGCACATTTGTCGGGATCAGCTAGTATCTTTAAGACATCAATTATAACTTACATACCTGAAAATACGAACTGATAGCACTTTTAGTAGCCCATATTCGCTTATGAAAAGCTTGAACTATTATTAACCCTTTAGTCATACTTCTCGTAGCATCATTATGTAAGGGTCGAATCTTAGAATACGACTTTTAGGGTTTCGGTTTACGTAAATGTGCAAAACAAATCATAATCAACACAACTTTTGAACTTTGGTGACGTCATGTTTTCTTGTACGTCAACCGTGTATCGAAAGGTGCCAAACAAAATACAATCACATTAATTATTATAATGTATATATGTATGTAAATTTTCAACTATACATAGTTCACATAAAAAATATTTCACCTCTAGGGTGCCCAAAGAGGTTTGATATAAGTGGTCCTACTTTGAACTTAACGGAGGTTCATGGGTATGTATTCTCGAAAACAGAACTTAAAAATTCGTTTGCATTTGAAAATTCGAACACATACAGATAGCCGAGCAGAAGAGCAGACTGCAAGCACAAATAAACAACTTACACTGTTTCGTAGGTTTATTATTAACAAGACACTTGCGTAGAAGAACAGATCGTACTTTAAAGTAAGTCATATACAAAACAACTTGAATGCGTGAATGATCGATAGAACTTGCAACATTTTTTGTGGGTAGATAAAATATGTTAATATTGGTCTACTCTTCAACAGTTTTGTCTAGCAAATTACAATTCATGTTTTAATAGGTAGGTATTATACCTAACATGTAAGTACTACTAACTACGTATGTTATTATGATGATGTTTTACGCTTAATGATTTTATCTACGAAATGAGCAGTAAAGTTAAATGAATAAATATTACACAGGTAAGCTTATAAAATCATATATCTCCATGAAATGTAATTTTTAAAATATTTTTCAATTTAAACGTTTTGCACTGTCGCTTTCTGTAAACGTAGGCTACTTATAAACCAGAATTATGTTAAAGCGGTATTTAAAACGCAGGATTTAATGCAATCTACGTGTACACAATTTTTTCTTAATATTTGAGTATCATTAATAGTTGCATTTCCGTCCATATGAACATTTTCGCCAATGATATGTAAAAGTCGTTATGGGATAAAGTAGTACTAATAAAGCTATCATGCACAAAAGAATTTTAATCGTCATATTAACAAGTATTAAAGGCTTCTTTACACACTAAATACTAATTAACGTCCATTTATTATCATCCTCTCTGTCAACGTACATTCCACACACGTCCATCTTTCATACATATTTGTGGAACCTTAACACAACGAATAAATCTAGGTTTTAGGAGCATATGTATGAAGAACAGATAAAACATGCTTACATCTGCTCCACTGTTAATTCCAAGTTTTGCTTCGAAAGTAGTTTAGATACCCACATCCTGAATTCAGAAAAGTAAATTACAATTTCATATTGAATTTGTGTCGTGCTTTTTAATGGGTGATTCATTAATTTTCACGGCTTTTGGAGTAATGATCGTGTGTATAAAGGATATATTGAGGTTTTTAATTTTAATCATTCTGCACGAGCTGAAATAACAACCCATTTATATGAAAATGGGCTTTTTCTATATTCCCGTATTTGGTTGGCCATGTAATGTGACTTTATAAATGAGCCTTTATTTTGTGATGATATGAGGTGGCGTAAATACTTTTTGTGGGATTTGTGGATGTGCCTATTTAAATTATTATGATTCAATATAAATTTCGCTATCCTAGCATGGAACACTTATAATGGATATGGCGAGATGTCTTAATTTTAACCATTCTGTACGTGCAGAACTATCAAAATATTTATAGGAAAATGGGCTTATCCTATACTCACGTTTTTGATTAGCCATGCAATGTGACTTTATAAATGAGGCTGTGATTTGTGATGATATGAGTTGGCGTGAATATTTTTGTGGATTCGTGGATGTGCCTATTTAAATTATTATCTACATTTTGCTATCTCAGCATGGGAAACAACCACAAAATATGGGGAATATAGACGTTGGAAAATAACAAGGCGATCAACTATTCAACATTTCAATTTACTGAGTAGTGGTTTGAGCGTTGAGAAGCTTTATATACTGATACTAGCATTTACAAACATTTCTATTCTTTCACTTCATTCTGTAGTATCTGAAATCAACAGTATCATCTAGGTTTTTTAAAATTTATGCGGAAAATTGTTCGACGGTTACCACTTGTTGTTAGGCGGCAGTATTTAGCTTAGAATAAATATATAATTAATCCTCGCAGTATTATATTATTCCCATTGCTGGAATAATTTTATAAATGTGATTGATTTGTTTGTCTTTGCGCTATTGTAGGTGAGAATTGTAAGTATTGTGGGATCAGAAAAGAAAAATGTATAAAACACGTGGTAATAAAAAATAAAATCCATCGTATCAAAAAATAAAAGTATCGTTCGAACCGCAAAGTAAAAAGGTTTTGAATTGGTATTGCAAACCTTTACAGACGCTACTACAAATTTGTACATTGCAATTAAGTATCTTATATAAGCAAAATATAGTATATTGCGACTTCGAAAGATGCAAACGTATATTGTTGTATGTTTTCGAGCAATTAAAGTTCTAATCTTACCTGTGATTTTAAATCGTATCACGAATTCCAACGGTATACAAATTCCAGGGCGTAGTTACTGACTTTGTTTATTATTCTAGTGCTACTAAGCCACAACATGTTTCCAAAATACAGATTTGAAAAGTTAATTTTAAACTGAAAATAACAACTAAACTCGATGTATCATTAGCCGCAAAGCATGAAAGTTTATATTTTGGTTACAGCGTGAAAATGGCCCGTGGTTTTTAGGGTCCGCTTCTTTAAATATGATTAAGAGCAGATGACTAATTACAATTTTACTAGTAACCCGCTCCGGCAATATGCCGGCGTTCATGTTGTTATTTTGCTTCAGTTCAAATTGTGAGGCGTGAAACAGGGCAAAAAGGTTTCTGCGCTAACTTTTATCACAATATAGACTACTTGAACTTACCATACAATATTGCATATATACTATTAGACTTGTAAAGCGAAACTGGTGTGAACTTGTTCATCAATTACTGGTCAGTTACATCAATGGTAATAATGTGAGATAGATTGGAATAGTTCACAGGAAATCTACGCCCTTACATCTTAATTGAGTAAAACAGACACAGCAGATTCTATAAATGAAAACAGTTTCTATTATTTATTTCATCAGTTTAGTGCAAAACTTTGATCGAAAGTATACGATATAAGTAAGTTATTAAGACATTTAACGGATCAAAAATATGGAATCCAAAGCATTACCCAAGAACTCATGCAGTTTTCCGGATACTGTGATCGAAAGTTTGCCAATATCTTCCTGCGTTAAGTGACGATATATAGCTGACTTAGGCTGTTACCTCCGGAATGGCCTGAGTTGGGTTTCACTACATGCAGTTTTTTGCGCTAAATACAATAGTATCAACATCTTCGTTGAATGGGGTCATGGCTCGGCTCCACAGGGTCTTCAATATGGCAAGCGTTAAATCTCATGAAGAAAAAGACATTTTGAAAATCTGTTTTTTAAATAGATTTTGATTTGAAAAATTTTTTATCACTATTTAGGGGGTCATCCTACATATTAACATCCTATTTTATGTAACGCTACCGGAAAGGGTTTTACTGAAGGTATCTTTTCCTAAACTTTATGGACCACTCTTCAAACTTGGCATATACGTATTTACATTTTCAGTGCGCTCATATAGTGTAATATAAATGTATCCACACGCATGAGTGGCCAACTAACGATTGTGAACAACATTTTCCGGAATGGCCTGAGTTGGATATCACGATATGCAGTTTTTTGCTCTGAGACCAGTGGTACCAATATCTCCGTTGAATGGAGCCATGGGTGCGCACCGCATGGTCTTCAATATGGTAAGCGTTAAACCCCATGAAAGAAAATGCATTTTAAAAATTTGCTTCCGTCACTATATATGAGGTCATCTGTACATATGAACATCCTATTTGACACCATGTGACGCCACCGGAATGGGTTTCACTTTTGGGTCACTTTTCCTAAACTTTATGGACCATTCTTTAAACTTGGTCAATAAGTAGACATGTAAGAAATTTAATTGTATACATTTCAGCAAACTCAACATGACTCCAATCGAGGCCGTACACTTATGTATTAAATCTTCAACATGCAAGCGTAAAATCTCGTGACGGAATATGTGCTATGAGTATAAGAAAAGGGGAAGGAAAAGACAATACAAGACATAATACTAATTATTTAACATTATATTAAATACAAAATAAAATTCGGTGTGCCTTTAGGTACTTGAGCATGAGAGAGCAATAGAGACAAGTTGACAGTACACAGCACGTGTACAAGGGGATTCCCCACTGCTACTGCTACTACCACCACCGCTTACTGCTTACATGACTTTTTTACTATTTATGTGCAAGTATCGCACATACACGCATGGCATTCTCATGCACTGCAGCTCAGCCTGTTGCTACCAGCTGAAGTAGTGTGTTTGCTGAGATGTACTGTTGCTGCAATCCATACTTCTGTCGAAACTCATTGCTTGGGGCTTCTTCGTACATTTAATGCTGCATGTTTCATAAAACCCCAAGCAATGCAAGTTTCAGAAAATGCATGGATTGCAGCAACGGTACCGGCGTGAAAAGCTGAATGTGTTTTTCATTCAGCCTTCTCAGTAGGAGAGCAAACTTCCCACAACAACACAGCATCATCATCATCTCATCATCATCATATCATCATCATCAATTATGGCATTGGTGAGGTTTTACGCAATACATTACGTGTTGCTTTTTTAATATCCTCGTCATCATCATCATCATCATCATCATCGTCTCCTAGTGCAAAGTGGTTTGTGGCTATATTAGTAATAATACTTACTATCTTGTGGTATCAAATGTCACGTTGTTATATCAACTACAAGTAACTAATTTATGGCAGGACATGCCATATTATTTAAATAAAACTATATTGTCAGTAGAAAAGTATATCTCATATTTTATGTATGTTTATATATTATTATTATTATAAATGTAAGCCACTGGTACAAATCCGCCATCAACAAGACTCTGATGATGATGATAATGATAATGATGTGCATTAATGTGATGTGTGCAGGAATTGACTGTTTTTAAAAATAATTTTCAGTGTGTGGACCTTTTAACATGCATTGTATGTCTGCAGATTCTGGGATGTACGTGGGTGATGGTTAGTGTGGATGAACCAGGGAAATGCGTCCTACATCCTGACTGAGAATTTGCTTTTGTAAGTGCATACTTTACATTTATGATATTACATGATGACTACGATAGTTTTTTTTTCTTTTTACAGAAGGTGAAAAGTACCAATGTCGCTCTAGCTCCACTGTTATGCCCACCAGAAATCGAAGCCAGCCCTACCTTATCTCCACAGCCATCCCCATTACCAACTTATTCTCCAGTTTTTGATCATGTTAACGCTACGGAACATGATGTGACCACCGAATGTGAAGGTGTGTAAATAAAATATATTTACTGTAGTAATAATTATCAGACAAGTATTATTTCTTGAAGTATGTTGAAATTATTGAAATTATGTTATTTTTCAGAAAACTACTTCTTGATACTGACGTTCACGGCAATTTTTGTCTTTATCTTTTTTATATTGGCTGTAGTTGTTTTTCTGCTTTTCTTTAATGTCGGAAATGTACGACATAGAGTTAGGGCACGCATCCAACATTTTCGCCGTTTACGACGCCGTGATGCCAACGATGGAGAGGTAGCTCTACACCATATCCGTGACTTGGATGATGATGATGATGATGTAAATATGGATGTAGTGCAGTATGCAAGGGAGGTTAACGGGCCTGTTCCAAATGGTGTGAAACTATTGTAAAATGTAGTTAATTTTTTATGATTCTTCTAAATGTGATTTTTCTTTAGTTGTTTTGCGCAGGTCTCAACGAGAAAGACGTCCTCCTGCCCGATATAGTCCGTAGTTTTTTTAATTTTGTTAAATTTAATTTATTTTTTGTTCAAATCTTTCATTATTTAATCAATTCATTCTCATTTAATGTAATAAAACAATAATACTGCTTAATTAATTAAATATACACTCATTTAGTACTAACATGATCTTCATATTAATTGTTATGTATTTGTTATTTATATTAATTAATTAATCGTACAAATTAAATTTACCATTAACCATTTTACACTAAACTTAATTCACACAAACTAATTATTTCAAGATAAGTTCAATAGCTCAATTAATGTAATAATTTTTAAAACTCAAAGTACAAATATTAATATTACATATTTAACTATTAACTTTACAAAGAACTACAGAACTTTTAGTGGCACTAAATCTTACATTATTCAAATATTTTTACAAAAACCTGAACTAACATGAAATAAAATAAAATAAACTCACTGGATTATAAATGTAATTGTTTTTTAAACCATGAATAAGTTATTCCTCACGATCGGTTATCCCAGATGAGGGCTCCTCATTGCTCTCTTCTTGCTCATCGTCATTTACCGGGGCCTCGTCACTTGACGATTCCTCACGTAATGCTTCATCACTCTGCATTTCGTCATCATTATTTCTTTCATCATTAGTGTAGTCCTCTCGCAGTTCAGGGTTACAATAGTCACAGCCCATGGGGGCATAGCAGATAAAGCGGCAAAGGTCGAGCACTGCAAGGAAATGATACTCTGGTTCATAATTTCCTTTTATGCTTTCATGGACGTCATCCTGTTTTGACATTAGGTACAGGTCTGCATCAGGCCAATTTCCATTGCGGGTAGAAAAGAATTCCTCTGTCCTCCGTTCCTCCCCCGTAGCTATTTTCATAATGTGAAGGCTAATTTTATTTATCTCAGACCATTGACGTAATGAGTCTGGCGTCCAGTTTTTAAGAAGTTCGGGGTTTTTGAATTTTCGTTCTTCAGACGCCACCTCCCAGTAGGATGGGTTACCGAGTATTTTCATTATACGGCGTCTCTTTCTAATTGAGAGGTGATATAAATCATATCCAAATTTTTTGGCCAACTCTATTCCATGTAGAGAAGCTAGGATGTTATACTCTAAATCCTTTTCATTACGGGTACGTATATTAATATACAATCCTTTGGCCATTCGCCATTTATCCGGTAAATACCCAAAAGTTCCTTCTCCATAAGGTCCGGTTCCACGACCAACGCTTATTTCCATTTTTGATATTTATAGGTATACAAGAAACACTATCTGGGACAAATACTTGCTTTGTTAGCACTTCTTACTGTGCACATGCATTACAGAACAAAGTAATGCCAGTCAAAACAAAACTACGCCGTCGCCAATGACGCAGCAATTTGTGCGTGTAACGACTGTGCTCTATTTATCTGCTAATGCACACTTTTCCTTTCACTTTTAATCCCACTTTTTCATTTTCAATTTAGTTGTCTTCCAGTAAGGTTAAACAAAATTTGACAAGAACCATGCACAAACTTTTAAGTTTACTGCTCATGTGCTTTGTGGTAGCAAATGGGTGTGACAAATGGCTGTCATGTCCGCAGTGCGTGGATATCGGCTGTGAATTTGTTGTTCTGAATTCCTATGAATCCTTTTGTGCCTTCCGTGGATTTACCGCGGAGACTGCTAATGTGCGGCTTACTGTGAGGTATTTAAAATTTTGCCAACGCAGTTTGAAACTTGTTGAGGGTAAGATTTTTGAAAATTGAAAATTTTTAGTTAAAAGCGATGCTAAAAATTGTGCTGTTGATGTTTTAAATGATTGAAACTGTTAAAATTCTCAATAATTAGTGTTTGCTTCACAACATGGAATGGACCTTTCCGGTCGAACACACAGCCAACAAATGAATGAGAAACAAGAATTAGAGGTTGATACACCTCAGGATACGCATCCAAGCATGCCAAATATGCCAAATATCTCGACCACGGGCTACACGTTTAGTACATCTGCATTTACTACCAACACCCAGGTATACGTGCAAGTTACTGATGCCCCGTTTTCAAGTCCCAACGAACTTGAATACTCTCAGGGTAAACCAGCACATGAATTAAATGTTTCCGCGGGACCAGCTACCATTTGCAACATTGCAATTTAACAAAACTAGCTTACTACCTACATACCCGGCAGTTCCAAAAAGAAACAATTCACACATGCAAAACTACACTGTTCCCCTGCAGGAAACTGAGGATATTGTAAGTACCGTAGTATCCACTTTAAATACCACAGCACGAACTGCAGATGCTACTACGAAAGTTCCTCTCAACTACCATAAACAAGAAACTTTACGCCCACCATTATTAGAGGTTCTTGGGGACCAGTCTAAAATATCAAAAAGCATTGCCGTGGATACGTACAATAATGTGACGGATGAACGGGAAATATTTTTAAAAGCTCCTACCTACTTTGGAACATGTGATAATGTGCAGTGTCATCAAAATTTATATTTCTATTCTCCACCTCTAACCAGTTAAAAAATACCAAGTTGTTGTTTATATTTACATCTTTCAGGGCACGAGGAACGAAAGTCTTATGGCGACATATGTAATTTCGCTGTGCCGAATAGACTACATTGCCCGTCGTATTGGCTACGATACATTTGACGACATTGACAAAAGCTTCCTTTTACTCAACCGCGCCAGGAGTTTTGGAGGAATCTGCCTTGCTTCCCGGTTGTACAGGAAAAGTTGTCGTGTCAACAAGTCAAAAAATATTCCGCAAATTAAAAAACCACTGCAATTTGTACCACGTTCTCCACTTTTCAACAAAATAAATGCATCGGTATTCTGTACACAAAATGTTAGTTTTATAATTACAATACACAACTAATTTTCGTAGGCATATAGTAATTTATAGTTGAGCACACACTTATGACTTGGACTTTTCTTTTGTTTGTTTAGATTACACAAGAGGAAAAGTTTGACAAGCTTGCACGGCATATTTGCAACGCAGGGAAGCTTTTTCTCAAATTACGAGATACCGTCACTCTCAACAATTACGATTTGGCATGGGGACTTTTAAACCCAAGCTGCAGGCATAGTCCGACATGCTACGCTTTATCTGTCAGATATTCAAAGTGCTATAATTCCACAAATATTTAATATTTAGAACAAACACTGATTTTGTAATTATTGAACAGCATTAATTTTAAATTGTAACCCAATTTTTCGAGCAGCCATTGGTACAGTTGTCCCATTGAAGTTTCATGTGACGGTGTATGTACGAGTGTGCATCAAGTCCAGGTATGCCGTACTCACGAAAGGCAGCTACGTATCTAAAATATAACTCGACGTGACAGTCGGCACAAAATAAAGATGAATTTTCAATTCCGTGATATTTTGGGCAGTCTAATGTTTTATTATTAAGTTCCACATAAAACTCTTTTGCTGCCGAAAGAAACCGTTTTTCCAAAATTATATTTTTTGGTTTCTCTGCTGAACATGCAATTACTAGCATTCCCAAGAAATTTAAATACGCACCATAACAAGTATCGCACGAGTATAACGGTTTATTTATTTTTGCTACTTCATTGAGTTTATACTGAAGCAACAAATGTTCAAAATATTCACAATTGTGACACTTACAATTTTCACAGGAGAACGATTTGGGTTGGGATACTTGAGACATTTTGGCTTTTTAAGAATTTATAGGGAGCAGTCAGAAGAAGTAACCTCGCCCTTTAGATGAGCTTGGAAGACTGGAGGATTAAATATTACCACCACCCTTCCAAGCCCATCTGGGGGGCCCGGTTGTTATGGGTAGTGACTGGTTTCCCTTTTGTGGTGTTAATGCTCTCCTACATCAGTCCTCCCCCGCTGCTTCCTGTCAGCAGGACTGCATCATGGTGTGGTCGCGCTTTCTGTAATACTAAGCTCTTAGCGCAACATTTTATACATTGAGCAGAATATCATTGAGTAAATGATATAATGGGCAGCAACAAAATAGTATACGGTACCAAATTTTCTTTAAACTCCTGCATATAGTTCCGCAAGCATTCTGATTCGCAAGAATTCCATATTTCTCTTACGTAATCCCTCAGCAGTCTTGGGCGCGAAAGTGCCCTGCGCTTAGGAAAAATGCATAGATACGAGAAAAACGTGTTGCACAACTTTTTTCCTATGGTCTTCATGCAATCAGCACAATATCTTGCCGGGTAATCAGATAATGGCACCAATACAAACCAATTTCTTGTAAGTGTGTAGAATTTTACAGCTTCATCACAAAACTCCTTTTTACTAAAGTAATCATCCGGTGTATCCACATGAGACTCTATAAGCATGCCTGTTATAACTTTCAAATATTTCTCGAAACACAAGCATGGAAATTCTGATTTGTTAGAAATAACCATTTTGCCCGGAATCAGACAACAACTTGAGTACAGATCAAACAATTCCTTAAACTCGTTTCCAAAATACAAACTAGCGCCATTATACTTATTTATAAATCTAAACACGTCAATTTTGGTTGCACTATCTTTAATTTTAAGGCAGGATTTTTCACACTCATCCCAACATGTTCTTTGGCTTTCATAATAGTAATACATCTCAAACTCTGGCTCATCTAAATTTGACGTAAAGGGAAATAATTTCTTAACCCTATCTGCT
>JAHZNE010006644.1:0-12361 GCA_027744055.1 Callyntrura sp. NNG-2020
AATAAAAATTTCCTTTCAAATTTTTTCCACTAAACAATCCCGTGTTATCTATCATTTAAATTTAGAGTTATTATTATAACGGTTTTTAACGCCGGAAAGCCCATCGTGGTGTTTCAATAAAAATGAATAAAATTCCGCAGTATTATTTATAAACCATTTTTTAAAACACTAGATGAAGAAGAAATTAGAGTAAGAGCTAGATTCATGACTTTAGCGCTACTTTCCAAAACTATGTGTATGCATATTTATATTTTTTTTAGTTTTCTTCTTGGCATTATTCTAACATAACCTAACCTTTTCTTCATCGCCAACGTGTGGCCAAACTAATAAAAAAAATAGTTAAAACATTTTGTAATTTTAATAGAATCTTACCAATTTTAGTGAACTTTAATTCCGTTATGATTCTTTGATTACTATATTTTTTTAAACCATATTTAAAAATTGTGTTATTTTTTGTTCATTTCAGCGATTTTGAAAACCTCGATTTGTCATCATTTCAGCAGCAAGATGCTGAATTACGCATTGCTTCCTTGTACGACTTAGCATTTACCATTTCTTCCGAATTAATTATTCTAGAAATTATACATCGTCTCATCGCTTGTATTGTTGAGGTATTTTCTTATATACAAATACTCAGACATACAAATATGATTTTATAAAATGTCTTAACAATGATTTTGTAATTTAACTCCACCTACTTGTAGGGGTATTGTCTTTCGAAGTCTGGCTGCACACCTGGGAAATCTTTACTAAATCTCCGCGTAGTCCACGCCGAGTCTATTGTTCCTCATCCAGGAAATCAAGCCGCTGTTGATGTGCAATATGTCTTTGTTGCACCAGCCAGTTACCTGACGTTTCCACGCGCTTTTATCAGATCCGCCGTCAAAAACTTCAGCCTCGCATTCTTTTTCCCGCTCTGTTTTACTCTCTTTCACTTTGACTACTCAAGAACGCTGTACGATATGATGGGCAAAAGTCTGGTTATTGAAAACCACTAACTTGTTCTACCCCATACCACCATTTAATTTAAAAGGTTATTGCTGATGACTAAAGGAAACAAAATTATTATCGATTAAATTAAAATATATCCAAAAATCATTACATATATATGCCGAACATACAATATATAAAATTTCAACATATTGTACAACAAACCCTGCAACCACGAGATGCATTAATATTATATATTCAATTTAAGTGATTATATACAATACAATGGTACTTCCAATTTAAATGATCTCTAATCGTCTATTTATTTTTGTTGCTTATGTCACCTTTTGTATCATCTCATGATGCGCGAGCATAACTGCCGAGAACAAGGTTATCCTCCAAATTGCAATCCCAAAATATCATAAGGTATCCAAATCTTTCCCAAAGTATTATCACTTCTAAAGTAATATGATCTCAAATGAAAGTGTTTTTATCATGTTTATTTCTTCTTTCAGGGTTTAATTTCGAGTGTAGAGTCACCGGGTATTCACCGTACTCTATTTCTTCCACACTCTGCGCTTCAATAGGATGACGATTTAAGGTCAAATACATTTTTGGTTGCATCACTTTTAAGCACGTCTTGTCTTGGTTTGCATGTCATGTGTGTGTATGTTGTATGTATACCTACTATTTGATTTCGTACTATAACGACCATTTGTCTGGAATCGTGGAGTATATGTCGTATCGTGTCTGACGACAGTTTATTCTGGAAAAGTTAACCGTATTGTGTATATGTAAATAGTTATACATGTATATTATAGGTGTAGTCTGTACGATGTTGGTGGCGACTGTGACGTGTGACTAGTGACTAAATTATACTGTCTGACTGAACCGATCAAGGCAGAGTATGCAGTCGGTTTTTATCACCATACTCTTTCTACTAATGACCAATTTACTCTAGAGTAGTCGTTAGAGTATAGAAACTACTGTTATGTTTTCGCTTTGAAAAGCCATTTCCTATATTATTTATTAGATTACATTTATGTAATCAGTTGTATATCTTTTCTCGATTCCTTATTGTACTCACTCACACACCAAACGCATAGCTTTATTCTTCTTTGTCGATGTAGAAATATTGTGCAACAACAAATTTCGCAGTAGCGAGCAAAGCAACATTGTGAAGAGTTGCAATTGCAACGTACGAAAGCTGTTGTATGTAGACATGTGTGTGAAGTTGCTGCATAGGAATGTTTTCGACTTTCGAGAAAAGGCATTCACCGGCACCGTCACCTTCTTCTCCCTTAGTACGATCAGATATGGGCACATAGTCAACAACAGGCTGGTTTTGAATCTGAATATTATTATATCGTTCTCATAAGAGGTTGTAGAATAGCGGAACATTCTTTTGCAAATGATGATTAAGTTAGTCATCATCATCATAATAAATTGTATGCATGGTAGTCTTTTATAATCTTTTACAGAGAGAACAAAGTAGTAAGCCACTGAAAAGTAAAGTGTGAAACTGCGCGCACAGGGAAAATGTAAGCGGATCATCCTGATTGGTGTGTTCCTGTTCGTTTTTCTCTTAGGCAATAGTCAAGAAAACAAGTGGTAGCAATGAAGGATTTTTTTAGACTTTGAAGCCCTAACGCGTCCTTTTTTACCTTAGCTGTGTGTGCCTCTCTTTTGAGTAGATACCTTAGTATATGAACTTGTGTACGCAGGAACTTTTCCATCTGCACAACTTGTTTCATATTCATAATCATCATAATCTTTTTCTCTTTTCCCCTACCTTAAGTCAATCTTTTTAGCTGGTTTCTTTATATGAGCATAAAAGTAAAAAGAAGTGTTCGTTGTAGACTCATCGTAGCAAATCTCTTTCGAGTTGAACAAGTATAACAACTGAGGTGCTTGCAGAAAAATGATCATGTACGTATATCTATCGCATATTGCATAGTCCGTTTACACTTACCATAGCTTATTACTTACCCCGTTACTATTTACTGTAGATAGATAGACATTTCATTTTTCGTTATGTATGCAGACTTGAGACTACCAATATTATGTCTGATATTCTGCTGCTGTTGTTCTTTTTCTCTGTTATTGCTTATAATATAATATATCTATTTCTTGCTTTTCCTTTGCTCTGCTTTGTGGTGTATGGATGAATGATAGTCGGCTCGGGTTGTTTCATTTGATATTATTAAGATAGTTTTTGTAGTTACTTACTAAACACAGTCTGTTCTGTTATATCACGTTATAAAGTAATAGCAAGGTACAATTGCAATACAATGTCTAAAAGTTTTTTGCCGGGGTACATGATAATAGTAATGATGTCGTTGCCGAGAATGTTTTAGCAGCGCTCAGCAAGTAGTAAGTAACAGCAGTCGCTTTTATAGATATTAGGCAGATATGCAATGTAAGTATGTAGTAAGTGGTCTATGTGTAGTTAGATATACGTATTAGCTCTGTTTTTGTGAATTTTATGCGTACAAAACTCAATTCACACTTCTTTTGGTTTGATGTTGTTGTGAGTGTTTGTGCTCTTCTCGTGTCTCGTTTTGGCTGCTCTTGCCTTTCTTTATACCGTGTATAGAGGTAAAGTTAGGGAGAGCGAGAAAGCTGTTGTATGTAGTGACTAGAAAACCAGACGAGACCATAGCAGAGAGCGTATGTCTTATTGATGAACGAACATTTCGTGCGAGGAGTGAAGTAAACTCAGGCTGTATGGTTGGTGGTATTGTTGCAGTAGTAAAGACGAATTTTTTATCCTGTTCACTCTTCACTTGTTTCCTATCTGTTTTTTTTCTATTTTATTCAAGTTTAATACTATAAAATATTATAATGGTTGTTGGTATGATGTTAGTGTCCGTCTCTTCAGTGGTGGTAGGTTACTAGTCGGTAGTGCTGTTGATGTTAGGTGCGCGTTTTTCACTTGCCACTTGCATTTAAAAGCGCTCACATTTTTGAAGTAGCAAAGAAAAGGAAATTTCTTAAAAGATGAGGAGAACATTACTATTATCATCATCAATGTAGTTATATCAAGCAAAGGAGATGCGGGTGTAAATGATATTGCTTTTTGTCTATCTCTGTTTTTGATACTTGGGCCACACGGTGTTGAAGTTGAAGTGGTGGTGGTTTTGGTTGGTGGGTGATATGTAATAAGTCGTAAGTAGAATTTTTGGCCAAAGAATTACACACTGAGGAGAGTGGTGGTATGCGTGTTTATTATTTGGTGGGGTACGTACAGTTTTGCTTGTATTTCGAATATTGACCATTGACCATGATCAGCAGCCCTACCAAAAAAATTAGAAAAAGGAAACGGGGTCATCATCTTTATAATCGACGCTTCAACGTGACGAGATAAAACTAAAACGGAGAACTGCCTTGGATATTGAATCACATCTGTTGTTTCTTTGTAAAATTGATGCAGACAAGAGGTAATGTTTTAATATTCAATATTTGGAAACACTCATTTTGAACATTACAGGCTTAGTCACCAGTTACTTCATGAATTGTACTATAGAATTAATTATTTTCAATATTATTTTACAGCACTTGAAAATACAGTAGTAACGGATTCAAGGGAAGCAGCAGTTGGGAGCATTTTAAATGTCCGTTCCGTCCAGTTTAAAATTGTGTTCTTCAGATATCAGGTAACATTATCTATCATATATAGTATATCAAATGATTTTAACATTCTAATTCGTGTTTTTGGTATACACTTAATTTAAATATTTTTATGTGAATAGTTCTGTTTTCTGTAAACCACACAATATTTCTTTTGGAGGAATTCAAATTCTGATTGTAACTTGTAATGTGATGACCATCTGCTGACGGAAAAATCAACCCTTAGACAATCTTAGTTTTTACTAATGAACAATTTACAGTGTCGACTGCTGCAGGCTTTGGTCCAGTTATTAAATAATGGTTATTTTCAAATTTCAATGTCTCGTTATATTCAGATTCATGTAAATTCAATCCTGATTTAACCTAACTGAATTTCTCTTTTGTTGTTTTTCCTTCTTTCAGAATGACTGATGTTAGTAGTTTGTAAGAACAAATAGTAGTTCTGAAATAAAGGACAAACGTAGTCTCTTCAAATGGTTAATAGGTGTCCATTTGAACTTTTTATTATGCCAACTACTGCAAAACTAAAAACGGCATGTAAAATAAAACTTAAACTTATTATACTTTTGTTTTTAACTTTGTGTGTCTAACTTATTTTAACTTTATTTGTAGATTGATGATTTAGAAAACATTCAAGAAAAATCAAGATAGCGTACACGCTCAAAAGATTTGTTTTACGATGGGTAGACCGCCAGGAGTAAAAAATGGGTCAGGTAGTAACGGAGGAAGTAAAAATGTTTCCAATAAAATAACTGGAACTGGAAAAAATGTTGGGAAAGCCTCCAATACTACTACGTCATCATCATCAGGTGTAGGATCTAATGAGAAGGAGAAAAGCACACATGACAGATCTCAGTCAAATTTTCCTTATGATATACGTCTTAACAGTTATGCATCTTTGCATAACGCTGCGACAAAGGGTACACCAAGGGTACGTTTGGCGTTTGCTACATGACAGTTTACGATTTACGAATTAAGTAAAGTAAAATCAAGTACGAATGTAAAAATTACTAAACACTGTTTTAGGTGAGAAGAGTTCTTACTGAAGAATGTGATTATATCATGGAGTGTCGGGTTTGTCGAAATCTATTTCGTTCCCTACCAAATTTCATCACACACAAACTGAATTACTGTAAAAAATCATTTGACTCTACTTGGTGCCTCGGGTTGTCCAATTTGATTTCTTCGGACGATTTGTCGACTCCAGCCCCTTCATACAGTGTTGAGTACGAAGTCGACCCCGAGCTTGTTCTTGTTAACACTGTCACGGGGCTTTCTAATGAGGTTGAGTCGGATGTAATGTCAAACCCATATAAGACTAAATCTGTGGCGGAATTGTACAAAGAGCTTGAAGATAGGACAACTGCACGTAACAAGAAATTACAAAACGAATCTGAATCTGACTCATCTACTAGCAATGTTATTCGGCTACAAGTAAAACCTTTAAAGATACGGGGAGAGACGAAAGATGACGAAGGTTATAGTGTGGTGACTGGAGGTGGAATGAATTCGGTTGTAGTGCAACAGCAAATCGTATCTAATGATCCGTCCAGCTGTGATAATGTCTGCACAAAATCATTGGAAATAGTTCGAAAAGATACTGCAATTTTGGGACCTGATGGAAAAGTGATATGCACAGCACCCGGAAAAGGGATAGAACAAGTTATTAGCCGACTCACCGCTCAGTTAAAAGCACTGGAAGAAAAGCAAGCTCAGAAGATGGCGGAACAGGCCAAGAACGAAATCATCTGCGATATTTGTAAGTTGTTTGGCAATGAAGAAATATCTATGTTTTTGTTACGTTGCAATTCCAATGACTTTTGGTTTGTTGAAACTGTAGGTAAAACAGTTTACGATTCTGAAAAAGCACTTCGACAGCACAGGAGAGAAAGTCTGGACTGCGGCAAAATTTGGGGTTTTAAATCTGCAAGTAGGGGTTTCGCTTGTAAACTTACACTTAACTGCTTTTCTGTATACTATAAAATATATCTTGTAATGTAGAGCTAAAAAATAACCTAAAGCTTTTCAATTATTTTTAGACCATGACAAATCAACACCGATCAAAATGCCAACGGTGCCTGAAAATTTACCAACTCCTAGTAAGCAAGCCAAATTTCAAAGTAGAGACGACACTTACACTGAATACGTTGGTACTGAAAGCATTACCAATTCGGAAGCCATGACTAACAGGTCATCGGAGGAAGGTCAACTCGACGGAACAGCTCAATCTGTTCGCTTGCACAGAGTTTTATCTCCACCAAAAATTCGGCGACCTTCACATCATCATTCCGTCAATGGCGTACAGGCGAGCAAAGTCAAACGAAGTATATCCCCGGTGAAAAAGATAAAAATGAAATACAGCAAACTCGATTCATCCTGTTCTTCCTCTCTACTAAACTCTTCTCGTAGTTTAGAGCTCGGAAAGCGGGTAGATCCACTAGGACCCGTACTATACTCATGTAGCCGTTGTTCTTCACGTTTTACAACAAAATCAGACGTGACATTGCATTCATCTGTGTGCTCCGGGGTGATTGACTATGCTTACATACGTGAAAAACCCCAAGGGAGAATAGGGATTTCAGTTAGAAATTCCTTTGGTACAACAAGTGCTTCTGTACAGCAACCATCTCAACCGTCATATTCTAACAATTCCGAATCTCATTCTGATTACCATTCTCTCAAACAATTTTCTGGGACATTCGTCAATCGTGGGAGTACACCAACAGTGGAAGTGAACAATAACAAACAGTACAAAAGTTATCTTCAGCAACCGATAACATCGTCGTCCGAGGAAGAGGACAGTTTAGAGGTTGCTACCACAGAATTGGAAATGTTAACGGGAAAAGGAGCCGAGGAGGAACGAGATAGCGACATCACTTCTCACGACAGCGGCGTTAGTTCGGGGAGCTCGACAAGAAAAAAGACCAAACTCTCATCATCATCAATTTCGGCAAAGAAAGTGAAGATTGTGGACAAGATGACCGTCGGATCTTCTACATCATCTATTCCCTCCTCAGGTTCTTCGAGCACGACAGAAATTGGTGGGGGTAATAATAATATCTTATCTGAAAGGGTGAGTTGAAATAGATTTAACTACGACATGCAAAATGTATTCGACGAAAACCCGTTTCATGCTTCCAAGGCCCTCTTTCTTCGCTACTTTGCTGCTTCAAATTTGTTCTAATATGAATATGCGATCGCCACTTTCAAATTTTCGCTGTAAAGTGTTAAATTGAAAATGTACATACAATGGCGAGATATGGGTTTGTAAATATTTAAAATTTACGTGTGTATATGAAACTATTTATTATCTAAGATGTGTTCAATCCAAGCATTTTGAACAGGGCTAATTGGCGTTGAGTTTAAAACAGTTTGCCGAAAACTCTAAAACTCTACGCTAAACTCTAAACTAAGTATTATCATAAATACAATTTACCAAGCCTCTTGCGACAGTGGTACCGCCTGCCGACACCACTCATTCACTCATTGTGCTTTATAAACATACTTTGTAAAAATGTGCTTTTTGTTGTTACCTTTTAAAATGTGTAAATTTACTTTGTAAAGTCATCATAATATCGTGTTTTCGTGAAGTATTCCTTTCATGTCCGGTGTGCCAACCTTGTGAATAGAAAATTTGTAACGTCCCGTCTGACTAATTTAAAACTATTTCATATTTATGTATAAAGAAATATCGCTACATTATATGTTATTGTAATTTTACTATACAAACAACATTCTTTCAGCATGAGCTCTGAGCATGTCTGCCGCTGCCTGTTGATTAAATTTTGTGCATTTTGTTTCCGTTGTAGCTAATAATTCAAACTTTTCGTTTTTATTCGTCCCTATTTTTTATCGTCTGCATAGCCGGAAGGATCGAAAAAGGATAGAAAGGCCAAGACTACTAAAATTACCCCTGCTAAGCTTATCAAACCACGATATAAGTCCACCATGGCATTCAATTTACGAAAAAAGATTGACTCACGTATTCGAAAAAGTCGAAGAATTCAGAAATCTGTTGAACTACTACCAATTTGCCAGGAACAGAAAAACAAACGACGCCCTTCAGCAGCTGTTCGAGTTGTGTAAACGCCAAGCTTCTAAGTATTGCTATTGTATGTGTACAGTGTATTTAAACAATCGTGTCTACAATTACAATTCCCAGGCAAAATATTTGATGATATTCAACGCAGATTGCGTAGTCGTTATAATAAGAGCAACGATTTTTTTCGTGTCTATATTGAAGAAGTAGTTCGTAGTTTATCTTTTATTACCTTACAGGGATAAAAACGTTTTCTTAGACATCAAAAGTGTTTTGTTCTTGCAGGACCTTACTTATACACTGTTTGGCTGTTTGCGGAAGCCCAAGTTAGTTATTAACTCGCAAAAATAAAGATACGAGATGCTATACTACTATTTTCATTTATTTAGCCCGGAATTATATAATAAATGCGTGCAAAACAATAAAATAGGAACCTATATTTATAAATCTATTCTGTAGAAAGGTGTAGTAGAGTGCACTGTTTTATTTTTTGTAGTGTAACTAGTGTAAGTGTAGATACATATCCTAAGGTATCGTATTAGTCAAGTCGCAATATTATACTTATTTTATCAAGCCTATGTTAACGAGTAATTATTTGGATCGGTGATTGACAATTGATAGCATTGTTGTATTTGTATTATTAGTTCATATTATTTAAATTAATGGCCTATGAGTATGACTCTGTACTATATTTGATGTATCACCATTTCAAGACATGCTTGTGCAGATAGATTTTTGAGTGAGGTGCACGCTAATTTACTTTCGTACATAAATGATCGACTTTACATGCTAAATAAAATTTCCGTTTCGTTTGGATCGATTAGTTTATTTCCTCTTTTTTCAACTAACTGAACCCTAGCAGTGCAGTGTAGTAATGTAATTTAATTGCATTGATTAACTTCGTATATAACTATATACAATATTAATAATTTTAAAATGTTAGTTATTCGTACAGAATTAATCGATTTTGCAAGCATGTAAATTTAATGAACTTTTAAGTTAGTAAACACGAAAATACCTCTGACATGGGCGATTTTGATCTGGTATCCAAGACCTAAATAATCAAAATAATCCCGTACAAACGTTGCATTTTGTCCGATGTGTGAATACGGCTTTATATTGTTTCTCATGGAAAGAAAAAAAACCTTATGAATGTGATTTATACTAATTGTGAAATTAAAGAAAGTCACGATACGATAAATATTCGCCACAATGTAGATCCGCTATTCGTCAGAGTCGTGGTGCAAACGATTTTAAAATTTATAATATACCTTAGCTGCATTTGGTTTATATATGAAATCCATTTAACCTTGTTTTAATTTGTATCTAATATTATTTACCTTGAATCCTTATTGTCGACCGACACTGATCAATCCAGTCGTTTGTTGCTCTACCGCATTTATTATTGTATCATTAAGAGGTGTAGTAAACTGTTATGTAGCTTATGATGGGTATTTCTAAGATATTATCATCCTGTGCGTAAATATTTTTAATGGTTATTAAGTTATCAAAGATGATTAATAATTAACTACATATAAACTTTATCAATTGGCGAAAATGTTTTAAATATATATTATATGAAGAGGTTCTATATTTAATAAAAATTCGAATGTTCTATTTTCAAACAATTGTTGATTTGGGACAATTTGTAATAATGACTAGGACGAAGAAAGATGTTTACCCATTGTTACTTCTATACAAAGAGCATTTGCTGGTAAAATAAAAAAAGAATATATATTATACGGTTTGAAAAGCATCTAAATTTATTGTCTAAAAACAATTTTAACACTTTAAAATTAAATATGAGTTTGTATTATTATCATATAACTTTAATTGCTTCAGCCTTTCTGGCAATGGTACGACTAGCTCCAGTTATTTGTGTCTTTTCCATTTTAGAAACCAGTTCATACAGACTGTTATCAAAGGGCATGAACTTGAATGCCCGCTTTCTCAAAAGTTGCTCTCTGCTCAGCGAATTCAACATTATAAATTGAGATCGCACATAAATCACCAGCAATTCCAGCGCTTTGACCTTATCTGCAATCTGTTTATGTTTTTCTGGACTGTTGAAATGCTCTGGAAGAAGTGTAGCGGACTCGCTTTGATCCTGAAGGCTTAGAGTTTTAAGGTCCCTCCGTCTTGCAGAACTCAATGCGCCTTCCAGTTGTTTACTTTTTAGATCGTTGTCTTCATACCAAGCCTTGATCAGTGCGTTTCGAGCAACACGACCTTCCGCCCCGTCCTGCATGAGACGAGCTGAAAGGAGGCAGATGTGAAGTTCAACAGTGATAAACCAAGAGGTAAACGTATCTGGCAGGTTACAGTCTGAAAAAAAAGAACGAAATTGGATGTTCAGAAAAGTTCAGTTAAACATTCATTGAGAATTTCAAAACGTCAAAATTTTGGTTAGGTGGATACTTTTAAAAAATAGCTTGTAATCCAACTCGTCAACAACTTTCATGTACATTAGTGTAGCCGTTTTCTTTAATACCTGCACAGTTAAACAATAGTTGATAGTTTAGTATATTCGACAAGAGCTTTAATTTAATGAATTTTGAAAATAAATTTATATGCGGTACGTCATACACTTTTTGGTATTTCTGTAATTCCTAACTTCTTGAGGGTTCTTCCCCACCAAGTCGTATCATCCCTCGGCCTAAAGAAGTTAATGGCACTGGGAGAACTTGTGTGAAAACCGCGAGTAATTGTAATTTGAGATTGTACCCATAGTCCACACGGAGTTATTCTCCTAATTTCTGGCGTCCCGGCGAACGGTATCAATTGCGACAAGTTGAACACATTAGCCATGCTTTTCGTCCTGCTTAATTGTAACTCCCCAATCAGATGTTTTTCTCTGACATTCTCATTTTGATAAGTTCTATCAAATAAAGTTTTGTCTACAACAGTTATGTTCCGCGTGCACATCCAACAATCCAAGTAACTGTTGCTAGTATTGACGAAACCTTTTAATAGTCCCGTCAACCGGCTCGCTGCTGCCCGCATCATTGTGCCGCTTGTTAGTGTAATTTAATGGCCAATATCAATGAGTAAATTGGAGCTTCTATTGATGAGGGTATTCACGGGTGGAGTTTCCACCACTGGACTCCACATTTAACTAGTAATTTGACGATTAAACCATTAATGATGGAGGCGCAAGGCGCAACACAACTTCACTAAAGGAATACGAATATTTATATTAGGAACAGAAGGGGATCACGTATGCTTGCCTTGGTTGTCTCGTTTAAGTACACCAAGTGTAAATACATGTTTACAAAAGCGCAGTGTAAGACAATAATGCCATGCTGGATGCATGCGTATCAGCTGCACGTCTGCCACCACTGCATTGCCTGTAAGAACTATCCCCACAATTTTTCACACAAACAGAAAGCTTGGATCGTGATATCGTGAATGGTGAGTGAGGTCGGGAGGAGTCTTTGGAGAAACAATGCAATGCCAGTACAGCAATAACAATGTAAAATGGTGCTATATTATTCATGAAAAACTCAAACTTCCAAGGAACCACGAAAAGAATATATTCTTACTCAAACATTTGAAATTTTCCCGATGGTGTGTGTAATGTACGAGTTGATGTAAAATGGCTACTTTATTACTTTAACGGTAACTTTATAAGTTAAGAGGAACTAATGTATGTATCCGCTTCAAAGGAACCAAGAGGAAGAAGTGTTCCTGGTTGAAAGACCAAATCAACGACATATCTCCGCAGAGAATCGGTGTAAACGAAATGTTCACCTTGTTTTTCCA
>JAHZNE010006645.1:0-11197 GCA_027744055.1 Callyntrura sp. NNG-2020
TACAGGTATTTGTATCCTTTATTTATTTGGAGTGTTTTCGATTCGGGTATGGGACCATTTTTATCATTCAAAGTTTCTTCCCTCCTTCATTTTCCAATTTTTTGTTACAGCTATCGCGTCTTTGCCATCATAGATTTTGTGTAATACGCATTAAATTAGACAAATTGCAAAATTGCCATGTGTATCAATAGACGGGAGTTCAAAGGAAATGTCACTTATAATCAATTAGTTACTTTGACGACCACATTTAATATGGGCTCATTTGCTACATGTTTAATTAATAAATTACGGTGAACTGGTGAAACGGAAAGGGCGTAGTAGGGTAGGTTCTAATGTTCAGTCAGCCCGCGCCCATGATATGCCTAATCCCTAAAGGAATTTTAATGGCAGTAGCAAAATTATAATTTAACCAGGCACGCGTTGTTCACTATTAGCGTTCTCACATTCATTCAATTTCACCTTAACTTGAGTAAATATCCCATTGTGTAAACAAGATTTTATTACATCCGCTCCTCATCGCTGATGGAATTAATTTTTATGTTTGTAAATGAATGGCTGGCCGTGTGAATTTATTTAAAACGTATTTCCTACTCGACATGTAGTCATAAAATTCCAGCAACTTCTGAATAGGCATAGTCTACTAACCTGTACACGTTCACATCAAGATAATTCCACCCACGGTGGCAATTCCAAAGTCACAAAGTCACAATAAGAAAACATTCCCTGTTGTGTCACTCCTAGGTAACTATTTACAGTATGAATGTCATATTGCCAACATTTTATTACCATCTTACGCATTTTGAGGCTCGACTAGGCTCATACATGTTAATCCCTGTTGGGCATGGTTAGTTTAGATATAGAACCTATCATGAGGACTTCACCAGGGAATAGGATGTACAGAGACCGAGGGAGACAACACAAATAGCTCGTAGAATTTCATTTTTTGTTGTCATTGATGTTGCTTCTGTAATCATGAGTGTTTTTATCTCCCAATGCAGCTCTATTGACATAATGATAGAACATTTTGTTACATAGGAGGAGTTTGGATATTTGACTGTTGGGATACCGTGACTTTTACTTTAGTTAGCTAAGAATGAGATTTAAACCAATATATAGTCCCACGCACAGAAATCGTATGGTTCTTTTATATACGTATCATGAGATTCGTCCAAATGAAATTGTTTGATTTCTGAAAGATTCATATTATACCGTAGGTTTTCTCTGCGTGGGACAGTGCTAGAGACGGCTATTGTTAATATGACTAGGATATCAACACCAAAAAATATGGAATCGTGGTGTATGAAAAAATACTATTCTCTCTCCAACAAAAACATTCAATAACACTTCTCTTACAAGTCACTTGACAACAATATTGGAATTCACAAGAAAGAATAACACATAAAACGTAACTGGGCTGGTTACTGTATGTCGTAGTATGACAATTCGATTAAAGTGGAATTGCAAAAAGTCTTTGTAATCTGGTAATGAGGCATGGCTTGAAATTTCATTACAATTTTGGTCTTTTGATAGAAATCTTTTGATAGTTTTGACGTTTAAGATTAAAACTAGAACCAACTTGCTTTCCAATAACGGTTACATTGAAATATATAAATTGAAAAAGCTGGCCTGTGTATAACATAACGTGTGAGCAAAATTAAAATTGCACTTAAAATTCACTTATTAGATAAAAAAATTACGTTTTACTCATTTCTTGCATGCTTATTTTTTGTGTAACGCAAGACTCTAGTTTCTTCATAGTAATGAACATAATGCCCATCATTTTTTTTGTTCAAATATTCTTCCATTAATCGACCAAAACGTTCCAAGGGCAAATGCACAATGAACGAATGATAAAAATAGACCAGAGAAAAAAGGTGAACTCCCAGAAAAGCAAGAATCTTTCTATGGCAAAGAAAATAATAGTAGTTTTGCAAGATTTGGTAGAATAACGACTTGCGGAAACAGGAGTGGGAAAGTTTGTATGATAAAAAAAAATCCCGTTTTCTTAATTCTCTCAGTTCAGAACAACTCACTCATCGAAAACTTGATTCGGATTCATGATATGACGATGCTCTGTCTTGTCACGGGTATTGCAGCCGAAGCCAGCAGCAAGGTGAGACAGCAGGCAACAGTAAACATTTCTGGGGCATCGTGAAGTTCCAGCGTGCCAGTAGTTGATAGTACCTATTAGTTCATATATCCACCAGATATTTACTACAAAACGCTTTTATTTGACCCGTATGTAGGTGGAAGTATTCAAACAGTGGCTATTTGAAACAGCCATGTCTAATCTGCCTACAGGGGGTGGAAATGACGGCAGTCAGGATGCTTTACTTCGACTGACTACCATGCATCGCGAAGTGAGTTCAGAAGCTGTGGGGCTGAAAGGATATAAATTTTTTACCGTTACCTACCGTTTCGTTGCAACGGTAAGTCAAGCCATCATCCCATTTCATAATAAGGTTATTCGTGCGTATTTCATTTCTTTAGCCTGGTGCAGCGTGGCAAAAACAAATTTTATCTTGATTACAGATGATTGGCGTAGTTATAACCTACGCCATTGTCATGTTCCAATTTGTTATGGATCCGAGAAAAGCGCAGATTATAAGTGATAATATAAATAACAGTGCCAGCATGGAACATGAATCTCATTCCAGCAACAACAACTGCACCTGCTAACTGTATACTGTCTGTATATCTATAGAGCTACTCAAATCTTTCCAAAATAATAAGAGCACTAATGTGCATTTTGGTAGTAGACCAAGTACTGTTAATTTTATGAACATGAAGTATATAATATACGATAAACAATGTGCAAATGGACAGAACAAACAAAACTTTTATGCATACGTTAGACGAAAAAGTATGAAGCAAATAAAAGGTTAAAAAATAATATGAAACATATAGAACTGGCGCGGGTGTCGTTCCCAGTAAAACCAGATATATTACGCTCATTCGCTGATATGAATGGCGAGACGAATAACAGTCGTATGCTACAACATTATTAAATTTAGACTACAACTGTAAGGTCCCTTAAACTTACACAGGGATGTTATCCTATATAGTTTAGGTGTAAACATTGGAAAGGAGACTTCCAAAGGAACGAATTATTATATCATACGGCCAAATGTACTTATTATCACAGCACACATTACTCCGCGGTGTCACAATAACGAGTTATAAAGTTTATGCTAAAAGTTGTAATGGCTACTAGATGCGCTACGATGAAAGAACAAAGTAAGTCCGTAAAAACAGAGATCTGCCTCCGTACATGGACTATGACATTTGGAAACAATTTTAAAAATACGCAACCGCAAAATAATGTTTCCTTGAAACTTTCTAATGGAAGTTATCTTTAATAGGAGAAAGTACTTCCTTTTAAACAATACCCGGACCGACGTACAAACAGTGTGGTTGCGTGAAGTGGTAGTAGCGTAACGGGTAACGCCGGTAGCGGTCTATAATTCTCTAGAAAGTTGCAAATAATGCGCTACCTTTAGTTGACATATAATCTCCGTTCTCAATACTTCAGGTCAACAAAAAAGTTTCACTACAGAGAGCTGAGGTAAAAACTTTGGCGTTGTCAATTTCTTTCTGGGAAGAGTGTTTTTACGTACTCGGCACCTATTTAATCATAAAAGAAAAAGTTTCCTTTCACCAAATCAAAAAGCAGCAGGCCACGTCTCAGAGTGCCCCGTGATGGTGATTTACCACTACTTGAAAGGTAGCCACATTGGAGGAAACCGCAAAAGCCATGATAGTTTCCCTTTGATGTTGTGGCGTATGTATAGTTTAGTCGGTTGATGTGAATTTATAAACTGTGAAATACTTTCTCTGGACTGGTAGGCAATGGGGAAAATAGGGAAATGAAAATGCTAATCTATAGAATTCTAAGGAACTGAAAGAAAAGCGCCTACAACATTGAACTTTTTTTAGTTTGGAAATCGTTTGGAAAAAAATTATTCACATCTTTGAATGTTGTTTTCAGAATTATGTCTTTGATTCAAATTTAGCCGCCATAATTGTCAAAAAGTTAAAATGGATGGTGCCATTAGAATGAATTTGTGGTGAGTATAGGAAACTTGTCATGAACATGTATTATTCAAATGAATGTTCTCGCATCATATTCATTCTTATTTGTTGTTGGAAACAAGTAAATTGAAACCACTTGCTCAAATGTTGCTATCATTACGGCGTGATATTTCGTACAGTTAACACCACATTATTGTTTTGCTGCTGTCTCTTTGCAAACGATTTATGATGCGATAGGTATAATATTTAAATGCCTAAAAAGCGAACTAAATGGATTCCATCGTACAGAATACAAATGTTCTATTATGTGGCGACGTCAGTAAGTAGCTGTATATACCGAAACTACGGCTACGAGAAAGTAAGTTTTGTTAGTAAACTTACCAACTGTCTTGTTCAAAATATTCCTATATGAAGAACATGAAGCAGCAAATAGAGTAAGCCAAAGGGCTTTTGTTCTCATTTCATTGAAACATTTCATATTGTGATGAAAACCCGGAATTTTAGGTTTTCCTTTTCCATAGTAATACATTCAGTACATTTGCTACATAAACAAAATAAATTGAACCATACATAAACTGGTCGTTAAGGACCTGGGCATATGTACAGATTGGGGTCATGACAAAGTAATTTAAAAGAATTTTAAAACTTCACGAGTAAATTAACAGTCAAAATAGGAAATCTTACATATATAATATGGCATCCGTATTATATCATACGACCATTCAATTGAATTACAAAGTATCAAGCTGTGTTATTGCCATGCGAAATATTTTGCTTGCTAACGACATCTGAGAAAAATTCTAATTCGAATTAGGTATTTTTTTACGGAATGCTGAATCTGAGTTATTACAAGTCTGACAAGCATTGAATAAATATTTTTGCGAACTACACGGTGTCCCCACTTGAAAAACTTTTTATGACCATGAAAATGCACTAAAGTGCTCTATCAAAAATAAATTACGAAAGGCTTGCTTAAATGTGACAGAATGCAGTCAGCAATTCATTTTCAAGTATTGCCGTTTTAGCAGAATTCTATATCTAACCAGGTGCTACATTTACAGTCGATCAAACACAAACGACGCAAAAGAAAAATAAAACGTTATCCGTTTCCATGTGAAAAAATGAATACCATCGTCCTTGTAATTAGCCATGGCATTTACCATAAAATATGATACGATTTGGTCATCATGACCATATGCTATGCCTCTCCATTTGGGAACACGATACATCTGCTACTGCTTCCAAAAACATTATCCTTTGCCGTTCCATCGCTGGTAATAGAATACACTTTCAACGGTAAAATTTACCACCCTCAACGATTCCATCATAACTTTCCCTGTGTATCCGAAATCCATAAATTAGTATTTTCAAAAGGAAAACTTTGCACATCAACACTAAAACGTTGCATCTTTACTCGAACAAACATGCTCACATAAATTACGATCTATCTACAGAGTGTCTGTCTGGGTTCCTTTATTTTCTCGTTGTACGGTACATTAGTGCTGGGTAATTGGTCTACCAAGCAGTAAATAAATATATTAACTAACTAACTACGTATACGTATGCAATACTATCACCATTATTACCATCACTGTCAGTGTCCATCATTAGGAATGTCAATTATGTTATATGGGCTCCAGACCGTAATTTCTAAAGAGAACTTTGTTGAAAAAAGTTATGATAACGGAACTTGAATAAAGAGATTTTAAGTCTTCTCAACTCATTTTAATTACGATTTATTTACGTTATTTAATTATCATCAAGATAAACAGGTAAGCATGTTATCATCAGTGGGATTTGCACATGGTCGGTTTTTGCACCGCAGTCACCAACTGCTGTTTTATTGATAGACTTCTCGAAAATGAGGTTTTCTAAATTAAGTTATCTACAACCTAGTAGTAATGGACTTACAAATGATTACAAACGATATCACCTTGGAACTACAAGGTGAAACGAAGCTGGAGCACTTGTTCACGACCTTAATATCATTTTCAATTTTCTATCGACACTCGTTTTAGCTGTAGTGGGGGGTGCAGTGGCCATACACATGAATATGCTTTTAAGATCTATTGAGTGTTTATTATAGAGGGCAATTCAAGTTTTTCTCAATTTAATAAACCCCCTTTCTTGTCAGTGTAACGAAAACCTTACCATCATTACTTTCCTCCCCAGATTCGCTTCCCGCAAACCTTCAAACAGACACATCTTCTGAAAATTTCTCTTTTACTGCGTACCGCCCCCACACAATGAATACACTCCGCATCACGTTTCACCTTGTGCCGATTTTCTCATAAGCTTCGCCAAATACGAAATCCGGTTGTTGTCCTCCACTACCGTATTATGACTCTGACAAAACAAACAAAGAGCATCTACTCAAGACCAAGTTACAGAAAAAGTAAGAAAGAAGATTCAATGTACTCTTATATTGCTTTTTTTGGCCTTTGTAGTACACAGCCTGTTCCGTTATAGGACACGTATATAATAACTCGTACTGTTGCGATAGCGGTAAAAAAAGCTCACTTGTGCTGCTTAAAATTAAACGCAAAATTTTCCCCACTACGCAGATATTCTCTGTAAGCTTTGGAATGTATTGTACATGCCTTGCTGCGATACAAGCTTCCGTTTTATTGGATGATCACGATGATTCCGTGCCCCTTGGTTTCCGTTACAGTGTGTTCGTTCACAATGACAAAAATTGTCTAGCGTTTTCTTTATACCCAAAAAGTAACAAAACTGAATAAAATGCCTCCAAAGAAGAAGAAGAGTCAAGGCAACCAGAGAGAGTCCGGAGTTCATAACAAAAATATAAAAAAAAAACTTACTGCGTAAGTATGTGTGCTCTGAGCTGATATCGATGATAATATGAATGAAAAAATGATTACATAAAAAAGTATGGAATTTCTCGTATGGTCCACAGACGTTACTTCCATTTTGGGTAATAAAAAGGAACTCGTTCCTTCCTGAAAAGATAGTATTAAATTTACAGCCTTTTCTTTATCATCACTACAGAGCATTCATGTAGTCCACAATCACAGTTTCGTTTTCATTATTGTGTGTAGCACACATTATGACACTTTATATTGCAGGGAACAACGCCTTGGACTGAAGACGAACTTTCTTCCTTTTTTCTTTAGCAGAAGTGACGTATTAAGAAAAATTCATTGGAGTTCTACTAAAGATATCAACTGTGTCAACCATGCATGCAGGCAGTTGTAAGTAGCAAATGATTTATTTCTGCAAGGGCTATAAATAAATGAACTCTTTCCGAATCTTCAATAAGGTGCACTTAAATCTGCTACATTAGATGAACTGTGACATTTAAAAACATTATAACTTGTCTTGTAATTTTCGACAGTATTTTTGTTAGTGGAGTTCTGATGAAGTCTGAATTGTACAGTTGGTCATGTCCGTGTCCGTGCGCTGATAATGGAAGCCAATTTGAATATTTTATTTTATTTCTATTAACGAATTTAAAAAATTGCAACTTCTCCAAGAAATTTGAAATAATAGAAAAAATGCCTTTTTCCATTCCACTAGGAAGAGAATCTGGTTATTAGATTCTGTACAGTAGATGTAGATGTTATATACAGCACATCCTACGAATTATAAAGTGACCATTAGCTTCATCCGTTTATTAATAATTTCAGGATTGTATGGTCTTTGCAAAAATGAGATAAGTAACCTTACCTAAAACAAGCTAATGCTTAATGACTGATTAAATGTTTATGTGCCTTGGGATGGAAAAATTTTATGATAAAATATAATTTTCTTCACCAGTTTCCTTCCACTTTTACGTTTTGTTTGCTTCAGTTTATTATTGCTTTTTAAATTATGACAGCAGAGGAAAAGAAAAAGGAAAAGTTATGCATTTTATCTTTTTTAACTTTGCATTGCCTTCTTGATAGACTCTACTAGTTGTAATGCCGCTTCGTGACCACTTTGAAGGCTTTCCTGCATTTGTTGAACGGAAATGCCTTGTCCCAGCATGAATTTGCCAAAAGCAGCCCGAACCTCGTCTGGTGTTTTCCCCAGTTTTGCAGAAAAATCTTTGAATTTCTCTTCCAGTGTGGTCGGAGACGCAGAACGAGAGACACGATGCCGACCATGACTACCTTGTCCATGTCCACCACAATTTGCGTTTCCAGATGGTGGCGTTGATGCTGTTGTTACATCTGTAATAATATCAAATTATTCTATTTTAGGAACACCAGCCTATGGTATTTATAATGAAACGCTACATGTCAACCTCCCGTTTTCACAGCCAAAGTGTATGAGAACATTAGAGGAAGCCCTGGGAGTTGAGGTGCTTTTCTTCCACCTCACCAAATGTAGCGTTATTCTCGGTTGATTAAAAGTCTTTTCAGTGGGACTGAAAACCAACTTTCGCAATGTCTTTGTTCTTTTTACCCTGTGCCGTCGTGTAATGCTCCCCTGTGAGAAGGAAGACGGTCGCAACAAAAACAAAACATATTGCAACTTTCATTTCGTCTATCTGCTAAAAAAGCTGCTTTGGGGACAGAGAGGAGAACAAACCCGTCATGAATATTTATTGACAACAGTATCTTCAGCTGTCGGATTTCCTGCGGACAAAGTCTCATAAGCATTCACGTTGCGTTTATATACCGGGAACGCGTTCCCTCATGCCATCATCATCATGATACATTATTATCTCCCATGTTTATTTTTAAAGTAGTCAGCGTAATGGTAATGACTGTTCTCTCAGCCAATTATTTTAATAGTTTGACATAGGAGCTTAGTAATTACGGTTGCATGATTTTGGCAAATTTTAAAAATATTTTTACAAATTAATTCCCTGCTGAACGTAGATGCAGCAATTGTATATATAGAAAATTGCAAGTGTTTGTATAAATGCAATTACTACTACAAAAGATATTTTTAAATAAAAACTTGTCAAAGTATCTCTACAGCGACTTATTAAAGCGGATAATTTGCATATTAGATTGCCCGTGACGATTTACATAAATGCAGCATGTGTAGATAAGGTGTTTTTCCACGTATTTATTTCACTATACTGCGGTAATATGTAAAATTTCATGTCATTTGCCACACCTAAAAGCATCCAGCAGCAGAATGTTATTTCAAGTGTACGTGCCAGATTAGATTAGTGTAACCATTGTAACGTGACATCATTGTTGCTTACTTCTCCAACTCCTGGTGGCACGCCACGTCGATGTAGTATGTACGTACGTACGTACCAAGTACTGCATTGGAGCACATCATAATTGGATTTTAAACTAGGTTTACCCTGAACATAAAAGCTCCCTAAATGCGTATGCTTAAATCAAAATGATGGATTCACATTTTATATCTTCCAGGCTGACTGCATAATAAAAATGATTCTGGGAAGGCTGATTCGAAAGGAAACAAGTTTTTCAGAGAGGTACTATGCTGATAGCTGGTGTTCCACACGCACACAGGTGAAATGTTATTTTTGTGTCTAAATATAGGATGAAGATGAAGATATATGCATATATTTAAATGCTACTTGATCATAACCGAATCTTTATATCCATTAGGAATACAACTTCTCTAGTAGCACAGACAGAAGACATCAATAGCTGGCTAGATATCATGTCCTCTAAATGTGCGACGTGCTCTATTCCATGGCTTATTTTGCCCTTGTGCTGGACAGTCTTATTCAAACTCACGGGACGCTGGCTAAAGCTTAAGTCAAATCAGATATCAGATATAATTTGTCACTGGGATTTACTATTCACCTTGCAAAGTTGCAAAGGTGACTCCTGCTTTTGGAGAATTACCTCAAACAAGATGTTACTTACTTTTGCTTAAAACTGTCCATGCTCAAATAGGAAGAATGTTTATGAGAATGACTTGTTGTGATAAAAACTAAAAAAACAAGCATTTTCGCATATTAAACAGAAAGCAGCTTTGAAAAAGCGACGTATGTTTATTTTGCATATAATTATAGCAACTCTAAACAAAACAACGTTACTCTTTCTCATGTCGCAATAAATTATCAGCATGTTGAGCTCGTGCAGATGTGTATGTGAACTGTGTACATGCACAAAGTTTTAAGCCTTTTGTGCATTTCGTTAGATGGAAATTAAATGAATGTTACTTAATCTCTGCGCTTTCCAAACTCACTGTTTATTCTTTCGCTAAAGCTCATTCGATGTGTATTTATCTGTACAGGAAAGCAGCAATTTATGTAGCATTTTGTGGAGAGCGAAATCGTGAATTAAAAATTGAAAGAGGTTTTATTTGAAATTGTGTATATACTTTATTTAATAGAAGTAGTATAATTGCAAAATGGCAGTGGAATTAACAGGCCGACCTCTTCGGTGGGGTATCATTAGTGCTGGTAAAATTTGCAACGATTTTCTCGTGGCAATGAGCACGCTAAATCCACAAGAGCATCAAGCTGTGGCGGTGGGAGCGAGGCGGCTGGAGGATGCTGAAAAGTTTGCAAAAGAGCATGGAATTCTGAGAGCGTACGATTCTTACGATAAAGTTTTCAGTGATCCTGAAGTTGGTACGCTATTCCTGTCATGTAACTCAAAGTTTTGTCGTTATCGTCGTCCTTGTCATCACTACCCTGACATCATTTTCCTCCCTTTGCTTTGCAGATGTTGTTTACATCGGAGCTATTCATCCTGCTCATTTGCCAGCGGGGAAGGCCGCCATAGACGCAGGTAAAGCGGTGTTGTGTGAAAAACCGCTGTGTGTAAACGTCCAAGAAACTGCAGAGTTGGTGTCACACGCCAAAGCCAAGAATGTCTTTTTAATGGAAGCACTCTGGTCTCGTTTTTTCCCCTCCTATCAGAAACTCAAGGAACTTTTAAATGAAAACTCCATAGGAGAAGTTACTAATGTTTTTGTTTCTTTTGGCGTTCCTCTGGGGGAGGTGGAAAGATGCAGACTGAGAAGCATTTCAGGAGGAGCAACCATTGATATTGGAATATATTGTGCGCAGTTGGCCCTTCTCGTGTACGGCAAGGAGCCCCCCATTGAAATCCAAAGCACTGGTACCTTGAATTCTACTGGAGCAGATGATACAGGCAGTACGACAATTAAGTTTTCAAACGGCGGACTAGCCACATTTATCCGTCGTGCCTCGTTTTCAGACATGTTCAATCGCCGACAATTTACTTATCCTTTACAAAGGACAGGATTAGCAGATAAG
>JAHZNE010006646.1:0-14739 GCA_027744055.1 Callyntrura sp. NNG-2020
GGCTGACAATTTGACAAATTTTTCAGTTAGTCACTGTTGGTTACCCATACATTTAAATGGACGAATTTTTGACAAGTTTGTCAACTTGTCGGACTTGTAATTTTATGAAACGGGGTCCTGCTCGTTATATAGTAAAGCTGTTTACAATATAAAAGGTGTACGGACAAGCGTAGCTACACTCATATTTGATAATTTGAAACAGTGAAGTCAAATTGCAGGAAAACAATCCAGTGACTATTTACGTCAGATTTAGGGGTTGCATCGAGTTAATATAATTATAGATACGCCTATATATATATACCTGTGCCTGTGAATCAATAACAGCACATATCAATATCAAACAAAGCTAAAAACTCCTAACAAAATCATGGGGCAACTTAAGAAGCTTCTTCGCTGAATCATTAAAAATTTGGGAGTATCCGTATACAGTCGTTTACTCGTTTAATATTAATGCTATCTTGAGATTGCATCGGTAATATTAAATCTAAATCCATGCAGCAGGAACAAATCACTTAGGTTTTCCTTCCGTACGCGAAACAGCTTTTTATTATTACAGGTAAATACATGATTTGGAATTGCAGTGCAATGACATTATTAAACGCAAGTTGCATTGTACATGCATAGTATTTACAACAACAAGCCTCAGTGTAGTAGGTCCCCCGCCCCCCACGTAAATTTATATTTTCTCAATTATTATAATGGTGCAGAAGAAAGATCAGATCAGCTCGGAACAGAACCGGTATGTATTTCGACGGATACACACATTTGCGATGCAACTGGTGACTAGGTATTTGTAAAAACAAATGTTACATTTTATTCGTGAAGTAGTAGTAATTCCAAATATAACCTCAAATATATACCCGATCAAATGATCAACACTATAGACATTATTTATACAAATATGTTGTTAATTTTAATTCAACACCTGTCACTTTGACCAGTAAATGTGTTTGTTCAAATAAATATTTTAACGAGCCCAATTATAGGTAGAGTGCGTAGCTGTATAGGACGGCACTGCTCATTGTACATTGACAAGCGGACATGTTATGAAACAGAAAGTTTAGCAGGCTTTTCATCAAGTTTAATATCATAAATACAAGACGAAGAGAACAGGGACGAACATGCGTTTTTAGATGTGTGAGTGTCCATCATTTTTCCATCTTGTTCAATTCTTGTACATGCGAAGGCGATGGCCATTACTGAAGAATTATAATTCGAAATTTCTTATCGTAATCCTTCATCTGGTATTGAGTCCTTGTTTGTCATTGGTGTCACGTTCCACACAAGACAGAGAGAGATATCCTACAAGAAAGCATCTGATAAATGCACCAAAGCTTTTTAACGAAAGTGTATAAAGTTGCTTTACCGGATTCTTGGCGTGACCATCTTCTCTCTCTACCTTTCTAATGACAAAGTGCAAAACAATGCTGGTGCATTTTGGAGGGAATAAGACATTATATGTGTAACTCTAGCTAAGTTTGTAAACTTGAATTAGATAGTCAATTATTAAATTTTAAACGGAATCAATAATCAATTTTTTTTAAGTATCTGCGATTTTGCATTTCATTTATATTTCGATTGCATAGGCCAACTAGAAAATACCTTGCATATCTTATCTGAATTTTTAAGTAATTTGGCGTGGTAAAAAATGTAGGCATTTCTTTGTTGCATTATGGGAGTTTTATTTGTTTGTTACCTATTTGGCTTTGTTCAGGTTTGTTCACGACTAGCTAGTTTCAATTTGTTAGAGTGTCACGAGTGTCAGGCCGAATCTGGCTGCGATAACTCCAAAGTAAATAGTCGAATCCATTTAATAAAACAAGCACATCACAAAAATACATCAAGCAAATAAGCAGAACGTAAAAGAATTCCCAGCCGAGAAGACTTTCTTGACTTTTACATAGGAGATTGATTTTTAATACTCTACTTTTTGGCACTTACGAATCTTATGTTTGAGCATTACAACATTTTTAGACCTGTCGGTTCTACATAAGACAGTAAAATGCTGCTCGGATATATGTGTACCTCTACACTTTTACTAAAAAATCTACGCATTACTTGTAGTAATTGAATGTGAAGCAACTACAAGATAAAATTCATATTGTACATACATACATACATACACCTACATCATGATGATGGATCTGGCGTAGTCAGGCATGATCTAATATTAACAACTCAATTAATTAATGTGAACATGTCATGTGGGATTACGCACACGCCTTTTTCCTACAGTTTTTTTGTAACGTTAATGACATTTTGTTGCCTTTGGCGTTTGCACTATCTGTGTATTACACTCTAGTACGGTCTAACCCGCAGCACAGGTATTTTTATTACTGGGACAAGCCAAGACTACCACACAAGAGTTTTCTGTCCTGCACTGTTCCACTCTATTGTTTCTGTATGCCTATAAATGACTGTTGTTGATACTGATTTCATAATTTGTACGCAGGCGGAGGTGGCTTTTATAGAAACTCCCAGGAGTACTTAATTAAATTTGAGTAAACTTTTAATTAATTTACTCAACTTCTCTTGTAAAAAGGGGAATGATGTTCGCTCTGTTTTAAATGTTTACTCATCAAATTAGCAACAGTACAAAAACATACGCTTTGTAGGTACATCGTGTTTGTCTTCGTAAACTTGTAAAGGATGCACCTACATAATCCGATAAACAAATATCTTTATTTTGTGACAAAAAATATTTAATAAATGCCAAAGTTGTACTACATACGAGTATATTGGCAAGCTTGTGAATTTTATCATTGTGAACGTAATCGTATGACAGATATAATTTTATTTTAAGAGAAATTAGACAGTTTTAAAAATAATAGATAACATTTTAATTTCAGTCATTTAGCAAAAAAATAATTAACGCAAAAAAATGTAATATAGGAAAGGAAATTTTAACAAAGGTACATACATAAACAATTAGTGTTGCGTAAGTATTCGCTCTCCTATTCGACTCACCATTAAAAATTGGGTATTTGACGAGGTTATATACAATGTTCTCGTTCTCCTCTCAAAGAGAAAAGATTTTTTGCTGAAACTTCTTAATAGATCTGTCAATTTCAAGCAGTGAGAATGAATTTTAAATACAAAAGAGTGAGTGTATTTAGTATTTAGCCAGAGGTGGGAGAAGGGCTTTGGCATCACAGGATCCACCTTCTTATATTAAATTATTTATATACTACTGATCTGTCAAAGATAAAGAGAATAATTTGATGAATGCTCCATCAATCATGTTCGAGGCCTTCACTCAGGATGGCGCCTGGTTTTCTTCGTAGAGATCACTATCTAACCAGCGACCTCCCTCTGTTTTTATTTTTTTAAATATCACAATATTCGCCCTCCTGGCCATTCAACCAAAATAAATTCTTCTCTGTGAATAAACCAAAGTTTATTTTATCTGCAATCTGCAACATTTTTAAGGGTGCGTTTGCAGAAGCAGGTATTAAAATATTCTTAAAAGCTGATACGTTCATGTCTTTTTCGAACGTTCTAGTGCAACAAAAAATGCGGTAGGCAAATACGAAACACTTGTCATTTGTTGCAACGATGATAGTACAGACAGAGGAAATGAACGATTTTTAGTTTTTAGGTTATATGCATTAGCAATATTATTCGAGTTATTTATAAACTACACGTTTTCATTATAAGGGCAATTTAAAAATACTTGCAATTTGCTATTTTGCAATAAATGATGTTAAGTGGTACTCGACACAAAGGGAACGCGTGTAATGCACTGCAATGCAGCATGCAATTTAAGTAAACATTTTTATGTGTAAGTACGCAATTACGCCATGTAGTACGGCAACAATATAAAAAGATAAAATCGTATTGACAATACACGTTAAGATAAAAAAAAAATTGCCTTATCTTCATACCTAAATTTTTCGAATAATCTGTTATCTACCATTGTATGTTCAGTCATCGAGAAATAAGACTTCCCTTCCCACGTGATACAGCAAAGTTTAGAGGAAATTATTAAGCTATATAATTATTAATTAGGATGCCGGTGAATCATGCGAGTATTTTGCTCTGCAAGAGAATAGGTAAAGTTTGGGACTTTGCTCCGTTTCCGGAGAAGGCTATTGGAGCTGTGGCATTACACAGCATGACATATACTTGCTGGCAGTAAAATGCAATACAAAACTGTCTGTGGCAAAGATTTTTTTTGTAAAGAAAAATGAGATTGGATTTAAACCTGTTAAAAGTAATTGGTGAGTTTGGTTGGACAATTATTCAAATGATCCAGACAATGGAGACAATTGCAGTTTGAAATACGATAGCTTTTAAATATTTTCATCTAAAGCTATGCTGTACGCATCAATTCACGATTCACTTTTATCGTCTCTGCATTTTCTACCATTTTTTTCCATTCCCTTCTTAAAATTATTCATGCATCCAGTTGTCTATTCAAATTAGTATTACCTTTGCCCTGTTCTATCAACTTTTGTATATCAACACCCACGATCTTATTTAATTCAAGTTAGCTTATCAGGGTTGCGAATGAAGTTTTCTTGTTTTATAATGAGAAAAGAATCTGATAGCTAAAGTAGGTGCAACATCTACTAGTGGAAGAATGATTCCGGTCTTCTCTTTACACCAGTTTATCACTTGCATCTACAGATATGACAGATAACACAAAAAGTTGTGATAGCCTTGTTGACGCGATGCTGCATCATCGTCATCATCATCAAACGGGAATACCAATTATTCAAACAATTTACATTCATACACTTGCATTCTGCGCTACCTTTTTCTCAGTTTTTTTCCTGTCAACAGTTTCAGTGCAATTGAGACCACTGGGGACTGACGATACCACAATTTTGTTGTAAACGTTTTTGTGCATATATTTATATTCAATATTACAGCAAATGATAGCATAATTCCTCAACTACTTGTTTTTCCTCCACAAAATTGATAGAGAAACTAACTAAGTATATACGACTAATAATAGTAATGCAAGTACGGTATCAGGATTTTGCAGGGTATCATCGTGATGATTGTGTGATCGTCGTGGCAAGAAGGCGTGAATACATTTGTATTGTGTGGTATTATTAAAATTGTTTGTAATGCCACTGACTATATGTGTGTGTGTGCAATCAATCGAGTGGCTGTTGATGTTGATTGTAAATGGATTCTCTTTTCCTGACTGGTGGAGGGTTCAAATCAAAACTACAATTATATATGAGATAATATTATTATTACTATTGCGACATTCAGGGTTGGTCATATGCCTGTGTGTGTTTATAGATATGTCTGAATTGAAACAATGATGGTAAAAAAATTATAAAAGGGAAATGAATAAAATAAGGAAATATTATATACTGATGATTCCCGTGTCATCAGTCATCCTGGGTGAGCAAGTCAATCGTGAAAAATTGATACATTTATAATGAAAGTGCATTTTTTTGCAACGAATAGGAACATAAAAGAGGCACTAGTAATTACATTACCAGAGTAGTTCATGATATAATTGCACAATATCGCTGAAAACAAACAGGTACAAACAACGTGTGTGTGTGTGAGTTGCGTTTGCGTTACGTGCTCAATTATCATCCAACGTACACTCCCCATAACATACACACACCGATCCGATTTAACTCCGTGTGCGCGAACCACACAACAAGAACTTAAGAACTTTTTATTATAATAAAAATATGATGATGAGTACGCGATAAGTATTTAAGTACAAAATATACCTTTAGGCTTTTATATGCTTCACAAGGCTCATTAGAATGCATCATCTAACGTCCACTGCACTTTAGACCATTTTCCCCACCCACTCTTCGTCAAATGTCATGTTAGGATCGTGAGGAGGATACTCGTTTTTTTCTGTGGGGTAGGCACGATACCATGTTTATGTACATTTTGTATTCTTGTTTATTATTTGTCTACTACCATTTTGTTTTCCCAGTTCACAGGTTCGCCTTTGTCAGATAAATAACCTATAATTAGCAGAGAAGTAGTTACGATACGGTTATTATGGACCTGATACTAAAATAATAATTAGCGTTTATTTACAGTTTTGATCAATAAGAATCCTACACAACCACAAACGCAAAGCAGTGCCCGATAAAAAATGGGTGCTACTTAGTTTGCATTACATTATTGTATCTCATTAGCACCTTGCCCAGTCTCCTGCGGCACATTCGGGAAAAGCCAGAGCAAGATTACTACTAGTGTAGTGGTTGGTGATTAATAATAAATCTTTTATTAGGTACGGATGCACCACTTTCAAGACAGCCTCTCTCATTAAATTATTATTACCTTTTTTTAAAGATTTACAAGATCAATTAAAAAGTCCAAACAGTGACGTAACTGTCATGCATGCAAATGAAGTGCTTTAGTGGCATAGTGGCATCTAATACAATGTATAATGTGATTAACGGATTCATCATCAATATCATCATCATCATAATATTTCTATATATCAGTCTATCATCGGATTTAAAAATAAGACCTGCAATAATAACAAGAGTATCATTCTTCCTGGCTGAATAAGTTCCTGATTACAATTAACGAGGTTGGCTTACATTAAGGTGTGATAATAATAAACTGAAGTATGTGAAGAGATTCAAAACTTTCGGACGGTTTTTTTCTACTTGTCAATGTAAATAAGCAAGGCAAAAATATACATTTGAAAGGAGGTAGTCATAATCATCAACAGAGATGATGATGATGATGAGGTGAAGATACAAACTTTACCGCAAAAGCTTCATTATTATACTCCAATACACCTGCTACCCTGCTGATTCACTCCACACGTTGTTTTATTGCAGCCAGCCACGCAACTAAAAGCCATAATGGAAATAAAAATGCAACAAACCAAAGACGTCTCTAAAACTGGCAGTGCAAGCATTGTTCTTTCGTAAAACTATTTTTACGGTAACACAACTTTTTTATTTAAAAAATACCCCGTCACGGCATATTGATGAAGCGAACTGATAGTGAAAATTTTATTTGCTATTTTACGGAAACTTGAAATAATCCCTACTACCAACCCTCATCATCATCAGATAGATCGTTTATGTATAGACCTTGAATTTAAATATCTGTCATATTCGAGTAATAAAAAATAACATATGTGCATAGTGGAAAATGGAAGATTTCCCAGAAGGAGCGAGAGAGCCGCGCAGAGCGGAGAGCTATAGACTCTCTGCTCACTAAAAGTCTCTAGGAATTAAAAGAAAATAAATGGCGACTGTACTCTAATAACTTTTCTTCAAACATTCGCACTTTATGAAAGCTGTCGTCTTCTTTTTGACTTGAAGTAATTCCGGTTTTCACTTGAAGCCCTGCAAAAATATTTATAGGTAGTTAAAGACAGCCAGGCACGATTACAGCAACAGAAAGTGCACGATACAAGTTACTCTTCACTAGTTACGCAAACCAATCCATGAGGGAATGCAGCACCTGGCTCCTGTGTACACCGAATGCAAACACCAACATAACTCATGGAAGGGAGCATAATTATTTTATCTTTCAAGAAGAGTTGTTTTTGTGGTCATGATATGTACCTAATTGTAAGCAAATGTATATACCTACTACTACTACATATATGTAAACGTGCATAATAATTCGATACCTACGCGCGTAACAGACGAATTATTATTCTCATATCACCTCGGTTTTATTTGTAATACCAGCATAAAATCTCAGTCATTTCCCATAAGACCAGGTAATAATTTTATTATTACGTACTTTTTTATTGCTTTTTACCCCTTTTGCAAACAAAAAATGATATGATACGCAATGCTAATGTTATTAAGTGGTGGGGCTCTAACTGCAATAAAGAGGGTATATTTTTACAGCACAACAGCGATAAACTAAAACTGAAGCTTCTATATATACTCGTTACAAGAAAAATGAACCCAGCTCGTTTTTATATATCCAGTTGGCACGATAAGCAAAACGTGCTGTAAAACGTATAGTGGTAGTTTTCTAGTTACATTTGATTTAAAAATGAAGTGATGCGTCGAGCAATTTTACGTATCCAAACATGATTTTTATGGAAACTTTTAATGGAGTATTATGACTAGTTTAAACTTAATTAGTCTGACAACAAGGTACTATCTTGGTAGTAGTATGGGTTTATAAATGCACCGTAGCATTTCTCACTTTTACAACTTGGCTGCTCCATAAAATACAAAAACTACTGACCGTTCTCGTTCTTGACGTTGTTCTTCTCTAATCTGCACTTTCGTATAAAATGTGCATAAAGTTGCCACAATGACTTCATCTTACCTGCCCATAATCGGAAGGTGAGTGTGTTTATCTTTTGAGACCTTTACCTATTCATATTGTTATACAACAACAACAACACAACAACAACTAACAACGTGTACTAAATTCGCATTTTTATACCGTGCAAGATGCAGTTGATAATGCGGTAGCTATTAATAACACAGAAAAAGAGCTACACATTATTCTACGCACATATACCTATCTGCTGATGTTCCCATTCTTTTATAAAAATTCTCTTCCCCCAACACCGGTCAGTAGACATGTTTGATTGAATCGGGTGAGACGTTGGGTATTAAATTAACTGAGGTTTATACTAGTGGCTGCATTATGAAAATAAAAGCAACACTTTGCCACATTTTTCAGATGAGGTAGTACTCTTGTTATTTACATACAAGTGGGTGCCTACTTACATATGTATATAAGGCTATAAATATTATTATCCGCCGTTTTTATGAACATTCGCATATTTTTATGCGCGTTTTCTTCTGATAGCTCACATCTTTGTGCACACACAGAGTCAAGAAACATTAAATTGTTGCTACTGTTTTGAAACAAAACAAGTCAAAACTATTTATATTTGCGGTTGTGTGCAAATTTGTACGAGTACAACTAGTAGGACAACCAAGATGAAGTAAAATGGCTTTGTTGCGTACATACAAGCTTGTATTTCTACAGAACACCAAAGAAGGAGAAAGAGAGAGAGAACCTGTACTGTACTTATTAATGATGATGATGATGTGTACATATAATTTTAATGAAATTATAATTACTAATGTACAAGTTCATCATCGCTACGCTTCTCCTTCTATAGCTTCTATTATTGCACTACACAAGCCTGAGAATTATTTTTGATGTATGATACAGGTATCAATATGCAAATCAGAAAAATGCATCGTTATACATGATATTATTATTGTATTAATAATAATAATAATAAGGTAAAATATAAAAAAAGGTCGAGGAGCACGTCGGAGTAATTAAAATGAAGTTATTTGCTTATTACTCGAGGCAAAACTGGGTCAGGCTCATTAGCGGCGATTTTTTCGCAAAGAGGATAATAGAAAAATTAAAGCCGAGCAAAAATAATTTTTTGCACAAATTTCTGACGTCTGTCCTTTCCTTAACGTGTAGTTGGTTTTATGATATCTACCTACTTACATAGTAAATACTTTTTCTTCTTCTTCCTCCTCCTTGCTGTACTGACACGGATATTAGGAACATCAAACAGCATTTAATTAATCCGGTTGTTGTTCTTCTTCGGAGTTTATTAATAAATACAAAAATATTGTCTGCCTCTCCCTGCCTGCATAGATATTTGTATGTAGAGTGAGGACGTGTTGGTGGTTGGTGAAAAAAATAATTAATGTATGATATCACTTAGTCACTGCAATGCTAGTTTTCCGTTTTGTTAACATTTAGTTTCAGTTGTAACATTCTCTTGAATAAATATGAATCATATTAATAAAATATACTGCAAATAACAGGGTATACCTAATGCTGACTGTAGATGAAAGAAATAAAAATTGAGCGTAATTAAAAAATGACAAGGTATAGCGCTGTAATAATTAACTGTATTTTGATTACCACTACTGAATATGGTATCAGTTACAAAAAATGTAGAAGACAATGCAATGTTTTTATGCTTTCAATGCCATATATTTGTTTTATGATTTACAACAAATTAAGTTTTCATCAGCATCGCCATTATAATGGAACAAGTTAATGTCGATAGACTGTTCTATGCGACATGATTAGAAAAAATGAAAAACGTGGGCGTACCGTTTGCAGAGTCGCGATTGCTTTCCTCCTCTTCTGCCATCAGGGTTCCAATGGATAACAGCTTTCTTATTCTTTTGGTTCTCCAAATGTTGTTTCGGGCGTTACACTCCGAGCCAGTAACACTGGGTCCTGTAGAAATGGACCGTACCCCGTCACTGCTGGATATTGAGGCTACTGCGGCACACCGTAAGGCACCCAATATACCTTCGCGATGTCTTCTTGTCACCTCGTTGAATTCATCCACAATTTGTTGAAGAGATTCGCGTTCTTTGTACCGACAGAAAAAATCTGGACGACTGATTCCATTGTCGCGGAGAAAATTGTCCCAATGTTCCAGTGTTTTCTTTAGTTTTTCCACTCGTTTGAAGTAAGCCTTGTAGGATTTCGAAAGAGCAGCTTGAGCAGCAACAGCAATAACAGCGCGGGATTCCCTGTCTCCATCTCCAGGTTCTCGCTGTAGTTCTGTATGATCGGAAGTACCGTCAGACTCTGACCCGGATTCCGTTCTGGAGAAGCAATGTTCTTCCTCGTCCGAATAACTGCCGGAGCAGCAGCTATTGCTACAAGTGTAATAACTGTACGTGTAGCTGCAGCTATCCGATTCTGTTTCTGAAATGGGATCAAACTGTGAGGGAGATGACACCGACGAGAATTGGAGCTCTTCCTCAAAATCGCCGTGACCGCTGTCTCCTTCGACACTTCGTCGATTCGTTGTTCCAGTCGTAGACGTTCCTTTGTCTGAAGGGGTCACCGACTTCCGTGGACCAGGATTAGATGGGGAACATGATGCAGATGCTTCCACAGGGGACTCCATGCATGATTCTGAAGATCTTCCCAACCCGTCATCTTGATCCAACTGGGTCTCCTTGTTCCCAAATCCATAATACTCATCCGGTGGCAATGCTCTCTCCCTGGTATGAGGCAGGTCCGAAGACAACGTAGTGTGCAGAGAGGACGTCCCAGACGACAGAAAAGATGAACTTGAATCTAGTGATTTTCTGCCCGAGAGTGGTTCCTTCTTTGAAATGAAGCCCTGCTTCAATTTCAAGTTTCTCAGAGGCTTGGGAACGTGGTGGCATGATACCACTGTTGTAACAAAAGTCGCCTTACTGTTTTTCTTCTTACTTCCCTGAACGGAATTCATTCCATATAACTATACACAACTCAAGTTGTCAGCGGACACTGGAACAGTGACCGATGGTAAACTTGACTTGTTATTTTGTCTTCTATGAAAAAAATACCACTGAGCTAGTAGTGGGAACTAGCCAAGAATTTTTTAAAACATACAACAACAATAAAAATAGTGCTAGCCATTAAACTTTTCAAAAAAATGTTACCATCATGAGAAATTCATTAAGATTACGACAAGGGACACAAAAATTCTCGGATTGGTGCGCGATAATAATCACGTCATACAAACGCAGGAAATTTCATGTTTGGGGATTATGCGTTTCTTATTTTAAACAAGTAGGCACCTATCACACTGTTGTGGTTTGTTACAATGCCTTTAGGTACTCTTCTCACCGTTTTGTTGCACAGGTTTTATTTTTTACTTACGAGCTTTTTTCACGCAATCACTACTACACACACACTTCTTCGACCACTAGTTTTATCCCTCATGTCATTCTTTCTCCAATTCAGTGTGCAAACTACTAAAAAATGCATTCCCCCGATACCGTACACACACACGTGTATTATGTTGTACATTGTATTGTGCCCATTTCTGTAAATCTTCACAGGAAGCCTCTTATCACGAGCAATCGTTCCAGTTGCTTCTGTTCACGACGACGGCAAGTTTTCATCCCTTTCGCCTTTGTTCACGATATCATCAAAAGGGAACGAAAAACACAGTCAGTCAACAGTTCGAAATAAATAGGTAATAAGACTTGAATGTTTCACCGTTCACCGCGCACTCGAATAAACTTTCTTGCCTCGTCTTTTTGTAGTCTAAAAAATTGGCTGAATCATTTCGAATACTTAAGGTAGCACCACTACACCGATGAAAAGGCCATTTGAACAGGCATAGGCATCTCGAGTATTTTTTTCCTTGTAATTAGTGATTGTTAAGTTTTCGCTACTTGCGTATTCGCAATTATTGATGTCTTCCATATCCATTTATATATTACCTGCGGTACGTCGTCGAAATAAAATGTTTTTTTTCTCTGTATAAAATTATAATCGCGTATTCTATTAGAAAACCGTATATTAATGAAACTACTATCAGCAGTCAAAAAATAATCATCACTTCAAACAGGGATGATGATGATGCTGAGGAAGAGGAGTCCAGTTTGAAAAGTGGTCATCATAAAACACGCCGTCATGATGATGGCTGGTGTTGATGTGCACGACTGGAATTAAAAGGATCGAATCGGAGTATTCGTATAGAAAATACTAACAAGTATGCAAAGTAAAAAGCTCACGTCAAGCTCCTATTGCTTGCTTTAATGAGGTTGGCAGGTAGTAATCGACAGCGGTCATTCATTTCATTTTTTTACGCGAATATAGAGAGAAGATACGTCTGTGGTGCAGAAAAGGTGGTGGTGGTGATGATGATAATGACGATGATGGGTTCGGTGAGAAAAACAATCCTCAGAATGAGGTATATAAAAAAATGGCTGAACACTTCTGCCTATCCCGAATAAAATGAATGAATAAATGCAGATTATTGCTAGTGTTATTGTTATTATTCTTCTAACACCTTGTCAATAGTGTCGTCGTCCCTCTGTTCAAGGAAAACTGGGATTGAAACTTTGGTGCGTGAAAAAAAGGAACAAAAAGAAAAAGGCCTGCAATTTTCTCAGAGTGCTTTCTTCAATCACTTTTTCTTCGTCAAGCATTCAGCGTCCCAATACACAGACTTTTATTAGACATGTACGTGCACGCTGAAGCAGTCATTATCATTCATTATGTAATAATAATTATGTCACACAATTTTTTGGCAGTATAAAGCTGTAGAGAGATGATGAGAATGTCTATCAGCAGCAAACTAACTGGGCAAATCATTAAAACTGTTCAAAGACTCGTGTTTTCGTCACCTTACTCTTGTCGTTCACTTCCTTATTATTCTGCCAACTACCATTGAAGGATAATTCAACTCATTTGACGAATTTGATTATGATGACAAGACGAATACCTATTTAATTTGCATTCAATATATACACGCACACTGAAGAAACTACACGTATCGTTCGTTTCTATCGTGGTACACCATCAAAAAGTATTTTTCCTTTTTTGACCGTATCAAAGTTGTCCACATGGGTGTACGCCACAGACACTTGCTAATGATCACACATGAATTGTACATCAGAGAAGAAAATCCGCACACAAAAAATGTCACCGGACGAAAGCATTTTTATCAAGAAATAGATGCCTTATAAAAGATTCCTAATCCTGATAAAATGACATATTACTTGATTCTATTTTGTTGTTTTAAAGATTCAATTTTTCAACGGTGTGGTGAACCCAAGATCGTTAAGAGTATTTCATTCCCTTTCCCTTGCAACGTTAAGTCCAATGTCGGTGCAATGGTGAGTAATACAAATAAGCTTATGGAGGGAGATGCATTCTACATGCAATGTACTTAGGTTGACCACTTGCCACTATTGATAAAACCGCACAGTGATTCTTTCTTCCATGTAATCTCTCAACAGCAACCAACTATACTACACCTTTTCGTTTGGATTGAATGTCCTTATTTTGTGTGATTCATTTTATTGCATTTATTTCTTCTTATTCACTCACGCTCAATAATCTTCCGAAACCATCATCATCGTTGTATATATGTCGCCATCAAAACTTTTTTTTCGCCAACTCACAATTTCCATTTATGTCAACTTGGTGGACCTGTTGTCAAACTGATGATGTTGATGACAAAGTTGAAAGGAAGGAGAGAACGTTTTGAGAGGAAGATTTATTACATCCGTGTTACCTGTCGCTAATAAATGGTGATGTACAAAGTACAAGTAGGATGAGCTTGTTGGATTAAACCCGACGACAGCAACGGTATCAACGACGATAAAAACGAAAGAGGACTTTTGATACGTTTTTCCAAGGAAGATGTGTCAACTACTAAATAATTATTTATTGATGAAACGGCGATTATAAAGGCATTGATTTCAACTGAAATGCAAACTGAACAAGAGAACCACTTGGCAAACGTGTGTAAAAACACCATGTGCACAAAATTATAATAATTGTCTCTCGTCCACTCACACAATAATATTCTTACCGCTAACGGCGCTAAACTTTTTTTTGTTTCTTTGGTCGGTGAACACTGTCTAAAAAAAGAAGCTAACGAGTTTTACAAATGAGCTTGTTTGTAAAACACTGTTATTGCAAAATGTTTGAAATGGAAACTGTTAACTTTCTCCAAAACTCCGTCTGCCCCAGGAATGAATGAAGACAAGCCAACCACTCACTACTACTACACACACCGCACGCAAATATCGTAACCTCTGCTCTCCTAGCAGCAGCATAGCGTCAGATAAATGAGCGTATGAATTTCACGATGCTGTCATCATGATAACCTGCGAAGTAGTGTGGTCGCAGTGTGGCATGCTACCCATTATTCATCATCAACCTTCACTCACTCCCAACACTTCTTATATCGTCGCGGTATCGGTATTAGTAGTTAGACAGACAACGCAACGCACACAGCAAGAAAAAAAGAAAACAAAGAGGCAGAACGAGCAGCAGCAGCAGTAGTAGTAA
>JAHZNE010006647.1:0-11229 GCA_027744055.1 Callyntrura sp. NNG-2020
ATTATAGGGTAATTACTTTCCAGGTATTTGCATAGTTCTCACGCGATCACCGATAAAATGTATTCATATAACACTGAAATATGTCATTTGTCATTTGCGATTATTCTCCTACATATTTTAGCTTCTTCGTGCATAATCCCTCGTATAGATAAATATTTAAATTTTCCAATAAATTCGTATTTTTACAGAGAAAACGTGAGAGGAAAAAAACATGAAATATGTCAATTCGATCATGTATTCTATCATTTTATACATTTTACAAATAGTTGGCAAGGAACTTTTACTGTTACTACAAGCTAGTCTTCGTCGTCGTTTCTTCATCAATCTTCCGCTCAGGACACTCCATTATTTTAGTTCAGTGTTCACCTTCACTTCAAGTTTCCTTATAGAGAGTCATTCTTTTAAAATCTATAAATTATCTAAATCTGAAAATCCGATCCCGTAAGTACAAAATTACCGTTATTCTTAAAATGTTCATTAATTATCTTTCAACTATGAAGAAAAAATGGCTATTAATGACCTGAAATAATTACCATGTATAAAACTACTAGTAATTGACTGATTGATTGATTTATTAACTACGGAAATCATTTTAATGCTGAAAGTATGCGATCAGTATGTTCATCGTCTCTCTGTCTGCTGTTAGTCTGTAATCGCGATAACTTAGCAAGGGGGCACCTTAGGTTAGTGGAATGTACCCTATTGAAATTCAGACCAAAAAGACCAGTATGGTTGGAGTCATGGTAGGTGGAATGTTCCCATACTTGTAAATGCACAAAAATTTCATTACTGCTTTTTATCATTTTTCACTGTATATTTGCACTTGCACAGTTCTAAAAATGATATAAAAAGTTACTTGCATTTTTTCTCGTCGATTTTGCGATATTTATGTAGTTTCATAAATACTAACCTATTTTACAGTACAGGAATCCTCGTCGTCAATAATTTATGGTATTACGAAAATAAAAAAAACTAGTTTTTTGACGAAAGGACTAGTATATTTTAGAAATAATTCCACGTTCCTTCATAAAGTATCAGATTTACAGGATACAAATTTTTGATGAGGTGCTGAGGTGCAATGCAGTTACCATGATTCGCACTATACGTAAGCCACAGTGGTTACCCTACTCACTACTCCTAATGCAATAAACATCATGTTGGTTCCATTTGTTTCTTGTATGTTGCACCTGTCAGTAGGCTGTTGCAAATCTGTTGCCGTTATCAGTCGTCTACATGTGCTTGTTACAGTTGTACAACTGTTGATTTCACTGATGTATATCGTAATCGTAGTAACATGTAACAACACATGTCTTGTAACACAGAGACACACACATGTGAATGCAATAATAATTATTATGTTCTTCTACGTGGCGGATACAATCTTTGCTCGTTATTTGTTCATATTATACAGGACATTTCAGGTCGCCCCATTTTACTAATTGGTAGAAACAATTAGACTAACATAACGATGCTTTCCAGATAAATTATAGAATATAAAAAAGATAAAGGCTTAAATCGAGTTTTCGTGAAAGTTAGCACGGTAACCCGCAAGTTTTCATGATGGATCATTCAAGTACATACCTACGCATGGGTATACATACACCAACATTAAATATTTATGGAAAGCCAAATATAAGGTTTTTGGACAAACAACACAAAGTAGCTTTATTATCGGTTTTGCAGTTCGATGTAATCTTTTGTCCTTGTCGTATTCAACCCCACACATTTTTGGGCATATGAATATGCAGTGTTTACTGTTTAATGCAGTAAATCTGAATGAAAGTATTATTCAGTCACAAGTTATGACTCACAACAACATGCTTTCTCTTTAAAATAACAAACAATGGGCACTAAAAGGTGTTTTTAGAAGAAGAAGACGGAAAATATGTTTTTTTCTGCTTTATGACTCACCGCTTTCTCACAATACCAAATAATTTATATGTAATGCGACTTTTTATCACGGGAACAGAATTACCATTCAAATTTATTGTCTTAGTGCTTCTATTCCAATGACAAATGAAGCCTGACTTGCCACCTTGATCATTTCAGAGAGTTACACTACCGAAGTTTCAAGAGTAGTACGACGAATAAATCAGCGTCCTACCATGGCTGCCGCTGGCAAAAAAGAAGACTGTTTTGAAGGGAAAGGAATTGTTCAGGTAGCGTCCTATGACTACATGGCGCTCTACACTGTCGAAGACTACATGGATGTAAGAAAGAAAGAAAAATCCTTAAATAGGAATATCATAGTGAGGTTAACATGACAGGTTTTGTAACGACGCCTTTGGGTATTTTGATCACAGCGAGTGAAAAATTATCGGCAATTGACCTCCGACACGCGAAAGGCTATTTGTCGTATGAAAGAATTACGAGAGGACAAAACTATTAACGATGAGGATAAAAGGGAGGAACTTACGGAGAGTATGGATATCACCTTTCGATTGCGCAACTTTGACATTTTTCAAAAATCTCTAAGTGTCCGAAATGCTGTGGAAATATATCCTGGGCTACAAAATTACCACGAGGTATTTTTTTTTATCACACGGGGAAAGGAGCTTTAGCGGATGAGGGGAAAATCATCCTTGATTTATTTCTTTAAACATGTAGATTCTATCGTTTTCCCCATATCCTCCTGTCTATGGGGTTCAATTCTTGTGATATTGAGCCATTAATACACCTGGACAGTTTCAGGTTTTCAAGGAAATAAGTAGTTGTATTGAATTATGGCTTTAAAAAAATGTTTCAGATACGCTGTGAGTTTGAACGGATTATGAGGAAGGACGTGAATGAATTTGAGCGCCACTTAAACTGCGTTCTAAAGGAATATGCTCGAGATCAAGGCCGACAAAAGACGTACATGTGCACCAACTCGTTCTGTATTGAGGCATTGGAAATAATACGAAATGGGGAAACCAACGAAGGTAGGTTGTTTTATGTTGTTGTGTACTTATTTGCTAGAATGTTATACTGTCGTTAAAAGATGTATATCCAAAAGTAAATATTTTTTGCAGCGAAAAAAACCGCCGCCCGGATTATGATTTATGCTTGCGCTCAATCTCAAAGAAAATGGTCAAACGTCATTTACAGGATTTATGATACGGTATGCATTACTCAAATGGCTCTCTGATCCAGGCTAGAACCCTTCCCCCTTTTTTATTTTTTTTTAGCTAGAACCACTTTCTTGAATGCTTCAACTTCAATGTTTTATGCTAACCAGAATGTTTTAGAATATAGATCTAAATTCTAGCTAGCATTTTTCTAACCTGGATCTGTAGGCCAACTCGAACATGTGGAACGTGTAGCATGGCACACAATGATCATAATTGATGTTATTGTGTATCCATCGAAAAATTTTTACATGATATATTAACATTTGCAGCAACCTCTTGTAATTCCTCCTCAGCACTCTAACGAGGATGACAAGGAGCACTGGGGAAGACGTCCCCATCCCACGGTCTATGTCTTTCAAAGCCCTTTTCACGAGAAATGTGCTCAACTGTATTGTGAGGATACGCCTATCTTGAGCAACATGAATTTTTACGACGCCATTTTGGCATGCTACTTCTTGTACTACATATTTAACATGGATTATCCCGCCGTGGACGCTGAAACTTTTCAACCGTTTGACAATGTAATGGGTCTCATGGAATATATTCCACGGGGAAGCAAAAAAATTTAACTGCGGTTATATCAAAAACGACTTGGAAACGTGTCACTTTTTGAAATTATATGTCAACGATAAGTGACATCGATAAAGCTGCATACTAAAAAGTTTAATCCCCGAAATTTAGGCGACATTTTGACTCTTGACAAATTGACGTATAGTTGACAAATATGTATATCGCAGCTGGACATGTACGTAGTAGTGAATAATATATAGACCCTATAAAGTTGTAAAGTAATATCACATAACTGACAACCATTTTAGTCGATCGTATTTGGTTGTTTGACTATTTACAGTCATTTTCTGAAAACGTTTTGGAATATGCAAGTTTCAGGGATGAATACCGTAAAATAGAATATTTTATTTTTAGTCTTGAAAGTCCTAATGCTAAATAACTTTTAATAATTTTTTAGTTTTCAAATTTAGTAAAATTTTAACGGTTCCACTTTCAGAGATTTTTATACAGTCAGGTTTGTTGATAGAATTTCTACCTACTAGTATGTTCACCGCATCAAAATGAAGTTGCAGCAACGAGTAATGAATAAACATGAATATAGTATTATTGCGAGGTTTACGGTATTACCACGTACGGAAAAGATGGAGTCCGTAGTACATCAATAGTCATCAATGATGTCACACATTAGAAGTTGTGTACAAGCATCCCGTTAAATGATAGTGTCGCCGAAGACTTCAAAGTTTAGTTTCCTGTAATATTTGTAAAATGTACTATCGTGAAGTCTGTGCCAACAAACCCAGAATACTACAGACACGGACTATAGTAATAGTGACAAGGTAAACACAATAATGCATAATGCGTTTGGTTCATATTTATGCTCACTATCGTAATTGTCAATTGTATAAATATGGGATACTTACTCAGTGGTATAGTAACATGGGTATGGGGGACAGCCGACAACCCTGTATATTGAAATGTGTAATTGTAGGGGGAATTTATTCTCTCCGTCACCCTATTTCTACGCCTATGGGAACACTGATTTCGGGTTTTAGTTATATATAGGTTAGTAACAAATTTGGCAACACGCCACTTTTTGGCAGAAATTCATGTCTCTAATAAGTACAAGTTATGACAGTGACATCCGACGAGTCAATGTTTTGAATGTCAGCTAGCACAGCCACCATTGATATTATTTCCAACACCAGTCATTAAATCTCCCTAATCTTTTGATTTAGCAAGGATAACTGATAGAAAACGGTTGTTGATGGCAACATTAACTACAGTGTTATGTTGTTCAAAGAATCAAATTGTTGATAAAAGTTCAAAAAATCAGTCGTGATTCATGATAACTACACCTAACCAAAAAACCTGCTTTAAAATGTTTTTAAGGTAAAAAAAGTTTAAATTTTACAGTCATTAGTTCATTTATAGATGACTTTGTAGTAATGGACACGGTAGTACAATGTGTGTGCTGTATTGCCAACTAACATTTAACATTTACATTGTAGTTGTAGATCATAAGACAAGGATATATGCAAAATAGCTAGAATTGCATAGAATATCTAAACTGAACAACCCAAGCTAAGATGTATATATATATTTACTGATTGAATGTTTTAAAGTTGAATTCCAGATAGAGTGTGTCCATTCTTAAATTTTAACTGCTTACGTCTCTGTTGAAAAATGGAAAATAGGTTGCACGGTGCTCCATTAAACCCTGATGGAACCATACAACAAACCAAAAATGCCAGAGTCAAAGTACTGTACTTTATATTATAAATAACACCGTGAAATTCACATTATTATTTTGTAGTCGTGTAGTATTGCTATAGTAACGACATGTGTATATTACTGTATTTAATCAAGTAAATAGTGTAATCCATTACAAATTGAAGCGAAACATTGTATTTGCATAAAATGCACATATATGGTCTTATATGAATGTTTAAAACATTTAGTTCAATGGTCGGTGTGACTTTGATCATCGTATCCAATTAGCACAGTCAAATTTGTAAAATATAATCGTATTTATCTGTAAATTCATTATTATTATTTTGGGGATTTTTTTCGTTAACGGACGTAATATTAGAACAATCACTGGTATAGTTTTGAGATGAAATTAAAGGACAAAGATATCACCACCATCCGTGTAAGTACTACGATAGTATTTGATAAAAATAAAATCAACTTTAAAATATGATTTCGACTTGAGTTTAATTACGCATCTCGTGTTTCCGGAAATCGTAATATCATGTGCTCTTTTGTGTAGCAATGACAAGCTTAATCGAAGGAATTCTATCGTTACTGTCCCTGCGGGAAGTAATACGCATGAAGTAAACCGAGCAAAGCTGGTAATACTTGCATTCTTTTAAATTTGTTCCTATGTAAATTTGCATGTTTAAAAAAACCCATCTTGAAACCCCCGTTTCTGGAGGCGGATCTCGAAATACAATACAGGGCTTTCCAATGAAGAAGTGAACATACGTACATATTTGTGATTCATATTCATGATAGATGATTCTTGCAGGAAATCCGGTTTGTATGTTAACCATATGCCAAATGCCGATATATTTAAGGTTTCTTCTTCATGTTTCAACTCTGGTTGGTGCAATAAGTGGCTACATCTGAACTTCGATATTTTGACACTTACCATTGACAAAGGCTTCAAAATAAGAGATGTTTTCAACTGGAACTGGTCAGTACATCATATTCTGAAAATGCAATGTCAAAATTCCTATTGGTCGATACAAACAGCAAAAAAACTTTTCCCTTGATCATTTGCAGTGCATAGACGGGGTTGATATACATCTTCCTTTCACCCAGTTTGTGCTGCGAACCACTGCAAGAGAAAAGGAATTTTACCATTTTGGCTCGCTTTCGGATTTCCGTGCTTTGCTATAGATTAGAAGGTTCACAATAGAGGTTGCCATTTTCCGACTCTTACTGTTTCAAAACTACTTTCGTTCACGAAATAGCGCGTTGACAGACGGACAACGAGGGAACAACACAACTACTAATAATTTACTTCAATATAAAAAATTACACAGACATACATACATACAATTCATAGAAAATACCCTTCCTTCCGCCGAGATTATATTTTAATTTTGTTGTGACTACAATAATTGAGATTTGAGTTGCACTTGGGTGAATACTAAATACTAAATATAACGTTTATTTCATGCCATCACGAGGAAACTCGAATGAAGCTCAAGATACTAGAGGCAGATGTGGGAGATTTAGAACTGCATTGTTCTTATGGTTTATGCGCATTGCAATGAAGGCATCTGTTCTATACGTACATGATGTATAAATGCGGAAAATAATGAAACAAAAACATCGAACCAGCATGTGTAAGGAATTATTTGTGCGTTTTTATTAACTTAAACGTATACTGACTTTAAACATATACATTTTTTCCATTCTCAATTTTTTGTTCTTAGTACAAGAAATACATATTTATCACCAAACTTTATAAAAGGTTTTATAACTAGGCATGTAATAATAAATTTGTTGGTTTCCTTTGCCATTATTTTCTGCTTTTAAAGATTCTCGATCACATATCGAAGTCACACCGGGGGATAATTAAATTTTTTTGTCCGCTTCTTAGTTTTTTTTATTAAATATATTGTCTTACTTGTGTAATAAGAATTAAATAACAATAGTTCCCTTATCGTTGCTGCATGTTAATAAATTTGTGAGGTTCTTATTACCCCCTTATTCAAAAGATACATCAATTTAATAACAAAATCTAACAATCAATACAAAACTGATGGAAATTCAAAATAGGCAGAATAACATATTGTACTTACAGTATGTCATAATTGTCATATTAATTGTAAGTAATTACTAGTGTACAATACATGGTTTTTCTCTCTATATTTATATTGACTTTATGCACAAATTGATGCTGGTTTTACGACGATAATACAAAAAATTAAATAATATCTACATATTTCACATGCAACTGTATCAATGATATTTTGTATAGATCATCCCAAATATATTGAAACATTTCTGTGTGTTTTCTTTTAAAAAATATAACATTAACCGTCCATTTTAAAGTTTAGCGTTAATACTGGCAAAATACAATGTTACTGATAAACGATACACTACTTGAAGTTAGAAGCTATTAAAAACGGGGTTTTACATTTCTGCATATTTTTCTTTAGAATTATTTTGTTTTATTAAAAACGGAGGGAAACCAGGTATCGTTCAAACAGATTATCATTTGTTTGTGCATGCAGGTTAATTAGTCTAATTTTTTAAGTTATAATTTTGTTACGCAGTGATGAGTAGATAGGGATTAGGACTTATACATAAAACCACTGGTACTTTTCGATGTAAGCGCCATTATCATTCCAATTGTTTTTTCGATCGTTATTAGAGAGTGATTATCTCTATTTAATCAAAAAAAGTAACAGGCTTACAATCGACACAGCATCTTCCTTTCCTCCAGACATGTTAAACCACTGCACTGCATATTATACAAGATGCATGAGAAACGGATACAAGTCATACGAATGTATACAGTATAACGCAGACATTATTCTTTCATTGAAATAATCAGTCGAAAACTAATCCTTAACTCCGTTCTGGTATTTTGGTCTCTTGCTATAAATAGAATATATCAACAGTATCACACTGTTTGGGATAACATTAAAACCATTGATGAATAAACGCAGATGAAACAACAAGGATTGTTGAAAATAAGGCACTTTGAAAGTGTTTCCGTTATTCGTAGTTGTAATTGGTAATTATAGAAGTAGCAAGTGTCGACGTAGAAGAAAACGGAAACATTGAAAGAAAGGCGCACAATTTCTAGTTGCCGGTGGTACTGCATTTAAGCAGTAGTAATGTTATCAATAGTATTATTAGGTTACATACCTAGCTAGTATTAATATCTGTTGCTGTATCTAGACCGATCTAACCTTTTATTCCTCCAGCTAACCTGAGCATTATACCCAAAGCGACCGACCACAACCTAATACATTTCACGTAAGTTGGGTGGTCGAAAAACTTGTCTATCAGACACTACCGTGCTCCCTGCTGCCTGTTTCCGTACAATGCCAAACATGTACTTTGTCACCAAGTCATTCGGTTTGCTTAAAGCAGCGTCGGCATTCCTAATTAGCTTGTTATCTATTAACCCCTCCGTCCGTCTCTCTGATTCCTGGAAAAATGTAGTGTTGGCTAGATAATCGTGCATAAAGTATTTCTCTTCATTACTTAGTATTTCTTCCACATCATTGAAATCATAATATTGTCATGTTGTTTGATAGTATTCCAGGTGAACCTACCAGTTCGTAGTATTACTTTGCCCTTCTATTCTCACTTAAACATAAATAATTATTAACTTTTTGGGTAGTACACTTACTCACGATAAGTTTATACCTTATTTATGGTAACCACTAAAAAGCAAGACACTTTTAAACTTGTGACTTTGTTAACAAAACAAACAACGAAATAGAATGAAATGCTTACATTCTAAATCTTTAATAAATTCGTCATTCCTGCACATATTACCTCGTGCACACATAGAACTATAACAAATAAATTTAAATGCTTTTATAACCAGTACATCCTAAAGCACATTTTCTCTTACGAAGATTAAAAGAAAATTTGACTCATTGTAATTTTACATTCCCACAGGACAATATTGTTTCAAAAACCGTTGGTTTTACCAAACTGTAGGAAGGGAACATAAGGTAAATGCGATCATTGTTAAGTTTTACTAAATGCACACCCTATGCTCATTGTGTCTCTAAAACACCGGTAACACACAACAGGGAAAGAATATATGATAAGCAGCATTCACAGGTTTACTCTTTTACAATTCAAGCTCGCGAAATTCAACGAAAACGAAAGTATGTTACCATCAAGAAAAATTAGCATGCCACTGAAGTCTGAATATCCTATAATCAATAACTAATTACTTCATTCGTACTATTTTTTTTACAATTCAGGAGTAATAATCTGTAAATGTACAAAAAGTTTACCTTACTACATTAAAACAACAACAAATACTCCTATAAATGCTATCGTACTTATTCTGTAGTATCTCTATAAAGATACGAATACACATTCGTTTTAATAGAAGTAGCTAATAAAATTTGGTTTTAAGTACTTTTCTTCCTTTTCGTAGCGATGTGACAGCCCGAAGAATATATAAAATTAAACAATTTATATACAACTAGGGTTGCTGCTACAGCACGCAGATATATATATATGTATGCATATATACACAATGTATGTATGTAATTATGAGAGAGGACCAGTCTTACAACATTTTAAAAATCCATAACGATTGACAACTTTCGTACAACAATAAGACCAACAACGACATTTTTACCATCCCCAGCAGTAATTATCATAACAAGCTTAGCTATTATTGTAACCTGGATATATTATCTTATTCATCGTTGATTTAAAACCAAATCGTAAACAGAACAGTAAACGTATCAAGAGGGGTGATCATTTTCCCAGCATTCATACCACTTGACTGAATACTACCAGACGCACGTACACCTGTTATCAGTTCATGGTTATAATATAGCTTTGTTTTCTATGAAGAAGGTTATCACAATTAGTTTTTTCTCTACTCGTTAAACAATCATCACCATCATTAGTATAGGCTCGAGCTGACCAATAACAATTGCTGATTACGTGTTCGCCGCTGTCACAGTAAGTTATTATTCATATAGCTGCCAGTTGTACAAATCGTTATAAAATTCTAGTTGAGAATGAGATGAGAAGTATAACGTTTGCTTAAAAACAAACCACACGCTATCATGGAGTTGTCTCTGTATAGTTCAAACTATTATTTAGTTTCGACAGATAAAGTAGTAGAGATGATAGAGAGAGATGAGATGGAAGGCGTTTAGAATTTAATTTAATTCCTTTTTAATATCGTCCTTCTGTTTGTCCCTGCGCGGTGCACCATTACTGCTCGGGTGACTCATGCCGTTATCCGTACTGCTCCCCGCGGCTGTTGTACTTGTTGACGGCGGTTGCGTCGAATTTCGGGGGAGGAGCACTACACTGCCGTCATTAGCGTGGTGGAGGTTGTACTCAAACGGATTGTAAGGATTACCTTCATTGTCTCTTAAAGCCTGTGTAAAACACGACAGAAACTTAAAAAAATGCATTTTATTGCGAAACCAAAAATTATTCAATACACAAACAAATCCACTAACCTGGAACACTGTTCTGTACAACATGCTATACCGTTCCTTCAAATCTCCTCGCCTTCCAATTAAAACTTCTTGCTCTCTCAGCAGTGCCTGTTTCTTCTCGCGGATTCGCTGAACTTCATCTGCTAACTGAACGATTTGGTCCAATTTCCGTTTTCGGCAGTTCTGTGCTGCAACCTGAAAATCAGAAAAAACAACACCACGTTTAAGTACTGGCTATAGAATAATACCCCCTACATCTATGTCGTTTAAACATATTTCGTTTTAAAGTACTTGATCACTGTTTCGTTTCAAAGGGAGTAAATAGAATCATATTTCATAGGTATTAAGCTACATAATACTTACAGATAACTGGCAAAGGAGTGGAAGCAGTGGGTAAATACTTTTTACACCAGCACAAATTCCAATTATTTTAC
>JAHZNE010006648.1:0-13825 GCA_027744055.1 Callyntrura sp. NNG-2020
TTCCAGGCTAACTACTTGTCGTACAAGAACAAATGAGGTATTATTGGAATCAGCGTTCTTTGGTGAGTAGCTGGTCGTATCCTTCTTTCGAAATTCGTATTCGAAGTATATAATCAACCCCTAAACTTTTGGGGTTGCATTTTTTCTTCGTTGAAACCATGCAACCATGCAAAGCAGCCTTAAACTCTAAAATGAAATAAAATGAACATCACCACATTATCGAATGAATTAAAAAAACATATACCGCCGAAAATAATCGGTGCTTCCTTCTCTCCTTCCACTTAAGCCATGGCTCCTTTTGAAAACTGGCTGAAGAATAATAGCAATGCAACCAGTCCCTCGAGTCCGTCACAAGATTGAACACCTCATCCCAAATCTACCCAAAAAGTAAAACAATTTAACTTTAATACTTTGAATACTTCAAAATCAATACACTGCAGTGAAGTAATAGTAATAATTTATTTCATTTTTTCTTTACCTCTGTTGGCAACAAGGTACGCGGATGTTGCCCATCCGCTCCCCCCTGCTCTTCCTTAAATCCGACACCAACCACCCGTTTCTCTCGTTTGGTTCCCCCACCTGGTGCTCGCTTTACAATAGCAGAAGACACCTCGTCTTCACTACCCTTTGATTCTTCCATTTGCCTACTGTCGTCCCTGGGAACAAGGCTACTACTAAGCCTTCTATCTTCTTCCTCCCCTCCTCCACTCCCCTTTGCTAACTCAGCCTGGGGGACCGGCAAAATGACATTGGGTTGGTGAAAAGAGCTTTCTTCTGAGTCCATTTTGACAAAACAATCCACTGGCTCATTCTCAGCATTCTTTTCACAACAAAAAGAAAAATTTTAACTGCTTTCAGGCCACCTCCTATCTACCCCAAATTACTAAACAATTTTATTGTCCCAGTAGTGTCTAGAATGTCACTAGTAGCAACCTAGAAAAATGTTCAAACTATTCGTACTTGTTCCTCCGAAAACAATCCAATTGTCCACTTTAAATTTAATTATAGTTAATTTTTTCAACTTTTCCGACTTTTAAACAGTGAAACTGTTACAAATTAAAGGGGTGGTGGGAGAGAGAAATAATATTGCTCCACTCTTTTTCCTTCACTGCCTGCCACAAGAATCGATATGAGGCGACTGAGCGGAGCGAATAACAAGTGAAGGTGAAGAGATCGGAGAGAGCCTACGCATTTTGCAGCAGCAGTAGTACGCAAGGTAGGGTAGATTGAGGGATAACAACAACAACAACAACATCAAGACACCAAGAAATCTCGTTTGACGACTGTTAACAGCTGCTGTGCATTTGTAGCTTCGCTTCTTCGGTCGTTTGATAATAAAATAACATTGCACAATTGCAATACAACAGCATTCGGTAATTTGGTATGGCACTGACCAGTAACCAGCGCAAGTGGGGCCTCCTCCGTGCCTGATTGTCCGCCTCTGTTGTTGTAATTAACTTTTAATTAGCACAACAGTTGCATTTACATATTACTGAAAAATACTACAATATACCTGAAAGTTGTAAGCGTAAATTCACAAACTATTCAAAATGATTTAACTATTTATTTAATGCTTGTTAAAAAAGGCCAAAGCATTTTGATTGATCACATTTACACAGGTCACATTTACTGTATCGATCGACATGCAAGACCTCGTGAATTGTCTTATCTGCGGAAACCAAATTATAAAGCCTTTAAAAGTTCGTGCAGGCTGCTTTAATGAGAAGAAAAGGAAAAATGGGAAACAGAAGGAAGCGATGACTTCTTTGCCCACTGCCAATAAGGGCGATGATGTGATCTCAAAGTGGGAAATTAGTCTTCTGGAATCGTTGTCAATGTTATTTGGGCTTCCGGTAAATCATCATGTTGTCTATGAAACATTTTCTGGGGTTTGTCACAAAAGGGGCGAGGGTCTTGATCGTCATGAACAGCAGCAGGACAAGAAACTGCAATTGAGACTTCAAATGTGCAATCGCTGCTTGGAGGATGTGAGTGAAGTTCACTCCATATTTTGGCAGCTTTCTAAATTGGAGAAGAAATTGGTACACCTGCAAGGTCTAAATTATGAGAGACTACGGGGGAACTACGAAAGGGAGAAGGGAAGTGGGATTGATGTTTCGGTTTTGGATGATACGTTATCTTTAACCACGGAGACGATAATTAAGACAGAGGCAGAGAAGCTGTTTCATGGTAAGCCACTGTTACTGCTGAACAAGAGAATTTGTAAATTAAACTGAGCGACGGTGAGTAACTAATTAGATTCGTTTTTGTGCACTTCTAAGAAATAAAGTTACATAAGGAGTTTTGGCCTGAATTCAACATTTATGAAACCAGATGGAAGATGTCAAGGGAATTTTGTGAAAACTTTACTTCTGAACAGATCGTAGCATCTTCGAATTTCCATACAATTGAAAACATACCACCACTGCCTGATGGGGATTTCTTAAAAATGGAGCCGAGTGAGTTTCTGCCGGAAGACCAGCAATGGGAGAAATCAAAGAATCATAATGACGAAGAGTACAACAACAAATCCGACTTTGAAGATCTTCTTTATGATGACAACGTGAATGACAGTGATTGGGAAGTCGATAGGGAGCTAAATTATGCTGCTCAAACTTCAGAGGAAGAAGAGTCGACGACAATCAAGAAACAAAGGAAATCAAGAGTTAAGAAAACAACGACAGGAACAAAAGACTTGCAGTGTACGGTGGACCCTCAAATTTGCAATAGGAAATTTACTGAATTAAAGAGGCTAAACAGTCATATATTGAATTTCCATGAAGGTAATTTCATTTAACTACTATGATTATTTTAATTGAATATTTTTAATTACTGTTTATAATATTTATTTTTGTAGTGGAATTTTGTACTTTCATTTAATTACAACAGGTAGGACGTACCTTTGTGACGAGGAAGGCTGTCCCCAAAAGTTTTTATCTGCCCTGTCTTTGCGATACCACAAAAAGAAAGCTCATGGTCCCGACGACCCAGAAAAGATGATCTGCAGATACGACGACTGCCAAGCAAAATTTTCCACCTATAGAGCCCTTAATGCCCATAAGATTCAAGTACACAACCACAAATCGGGGTTAATTATGACCGTGTGTGAAGTTTGCGGCGTCCGGGTAGCAAACCAAAAATTAAAAGCGCATTTACGAACATATCATCGCGGTTATAAGAAGTACTCTTGCAAATGGTGTCCAATGGATTATACCACGTTAAAAGAATTGGAGTCACACGAAAGTCTCCACGACCAAGTATCTCTAACCACACCCTTCTCCTGTGTCCTCCCCGATTGTGAGGAGGTGTTTCCAAGTTCGGTAGATTTAACCAAGCATGTGATCAATAACCACTTAACTGACTGGTTGGAATGTGACGTGTGTGGAGTGAAAAAACGAAACGACGTCCTTCTCAAAGCTCACATGCAAATCCACGAGGCTAAGAAGAAAGTAAAGGGGGATTACATGTGTGATCGGTGCCCAGAAATATTTCTAACCGCCAGTAAGTTGTCTGACCACAAGCGGGATCACCACGGTGGCATTAAATATCCTTGCAGTATCTGTGGTAACAAATTTTCACATAAACGGAATCTGGTGCGGCACATGGGGTCACATCAGACTGAAAAAAAGTTTAAGTGTGCCCTTTGTCCAAAAACCTTTGCGTACAAACAGGTAAGCATAAGTCTGCTAAGGTCAATGTTGAGAAATTGCTTAATATAATTTAAGTATATTTTTCGTTTGAACTGTGCTGTTGTTTTGCTTAATATTTATGCAGGCTTTGAGAAATCATGAAGCCATTCATTCTGGAACGAAGAGTTTTGAATGTCAGCTTTGTGGGAAGAGGTTTAAACAGGAGAACAATTTGCGACAGCATTTAAGCACACAGCAACATGGTGGGCCACCCCAAAAACCCAGAAAGAGGAAGAAACCAGCCGCAAAAGAAGTGATAACGGAAGAGATACTCATTATCGTGGAAGATGCTACTGTTTTCGAATAACTTGTGTGATTTTGTATACATTATTGTAACATCACAATTAAATATACGTCGTTTCACGTGTGTTTATTTAATTTTATTGGACAACCTAGAAATGCAATTGGTAATTATCAGTGACATCAACATTTATATGCTATCTTGTCCATTTTGTCTTTGTCGACAACAACGACTCGGCTGCAGAGTACAACACAACGCAAACAATGAAGAAGGCAACGAAACAATTTTAATTCCGTTTTCATTTCATTTATTCATTCACCCGTTAATTTTGCTGTCGATTTCGTTACTGACACTGAAAGGAGCATATGCTTAAGCATGGATTTGACACCAGTTTGACTTGGAACATATGAATGCTTTCTAAAACCTACAAAATTTTTTGCTTATAGGGTCAGGTTGCACAAGTATACTTGTGTACTTTTCTTCTAGATTCCATTTTCACAATTATATTTTGTCTCACACCTAAAAAGATGGATTCCATGAAAACTGCTTTGTCCTTCATAAAGTTATTTATAACATCTATTACTGTATTCGTGGAAATAGTAATAATTTAACAATTGCATTGCTTCTTCCAGTGACTGGCATAAGTTTAGAGATATACTATTTTATACATGTGTACGTACATCTTACATTGGCATATGTACTGGTCAGACTCGGGTGCCGATGAATACACACAATTAGGTTAAACTTCATCTGGACACTATGTATTTTCAAGTTTTGTGGTACCTGAGTTTAGTTGTGATTGTGCCATTCGTTATCACTAGTGTACTTGTAGTTACAAGAGACTGCGATATTTAGCAATAAGTTGCTATTGGCATTATAAAGACTTTCCTTAGCATTGATGGTTAAAATGACCTACTATTCGACTACCTACTTGAAGAAACAAAAAATATAAGCAAATTTTTTGAGTATTAATTATATAGATTGATAAACTAGAGTGCTGACCTTATTAGCACAGAATATGAAAAATATTGATTCTCAGAAACGTTTACACGAAAAACACTTTTGTTTCTGCTCTACGGTAGTGCACTACTTATTGTAGGCTTTTGTTTGTAACAAGTAACAACTATGTCAAAAATAAATGCATTGATTGATTTTAAATGCAAATTTTCGAAGAATTGTCAACAGTTTATTACTAGCTGCAGCTGCAATTCACTTTAGGCATGACTGAAGAACACATTGTTCTTTGTTTCATTTCGAGTCCCTGCCAGGGACCCTGGCATCATTTGAATGAAAATTCAAAAAACAAACATTCTACCCACTCCATTTATCAGTAGTAAGTAGCAGTAGTGGAAGCTCACACACAGCAATGAATTCTTCACAATGAGAAACATGAATAGACGATGGAGATATTTACAGACTTGTGAACCAACTTAATTTAAAATTTAATGCTGATACTGAAACCAACTGGGTACTGATAAGTGTATTTTGTTGTACCACCAAGAATATCAAGAAAATAGCAACTATTTTGAGATTGATATGAGAATAAGGAAGATAGCCTTTCAAGTTTATGAATAAATTATTCAAGTAAACCGGGAAGAATCATTTTCTTTGTTCAGTTTCGTCAGAAATATGAACGTTTGAGTATTTATTCGTTGGTCGCACAGGCAGACAATAATACTAACACTAAGGGTCATGTTTGTGAGTAATTTTATGTCAGTCATCGTTCAGAGTTAATACATTGCGGTTTGCGGTATCGATGATTCCCCTTCCTCACGTAGTTTTGCCACAAAAGTTTTAAGCGTGTACTAATTTTTAAATTATATTGCAATATATTTACTAACCAAAAAAGTTTCCACAGACAAATTTTCCTTCTTTTTTATTATTAAAATGACTAATAGCACTGTATCGTTGCAAAGGATTAATATGGTAAGGGCTTATCTCATCACTTTGATGTGTACAAACATTTCAATTTATTTCAAGCTAAATTTACTTGTAAAAATTAATTTACAAGTAACTTTGACGTACCCTTCTTATTTATGCCAGCAAGGGAACAAATTTCAATACTCGTGGAAGATCCGCGACTGGACGACACTTTTACAAATGGCTTTAGTTCAAGATCAAACGGTGGAAACGGTAAAATTTCTTGTTACTACCCCTGACTCCCAAATAGCTCATATGAAGTGGGTAATTGGATTAAAACTTCAAGTTGAGAATAACATTCAATATGCTTCCGCCTACTGTCGACTTGTGGACTACCATGTGAACCCGCAAGCCGGGCACGACTGTGACATTGGAATTCTAGCTAGCTTCACAGCGCAACTACGAAAAAATGACCACACTGTGGCTGGGACTTGCACGGTAAAAGAAACTGTTTCTTAATTATTTCTTGACATGTGTGCGAATATATGGCTTCGGGTGTTTGATGGGGAGAGGAAAAACGAACATGTTGAATATTATATGGTAATTGACCTTGAAGTACGAAGTACTAACAACTAATATGCCTCCCTTATGTTGTGTGCCTTTTCTCCATTTAAGGTGGTTGGCATAAAAAAGAGAAATGAACAATTTTTGATGGACCCACGTTCCCGGTGGAACTGCACAACAATTCGACCCGAAGAATTTCTGGACAGGGCCAATACCTTGACTGTGGATGTCGAACTTTGCGGTTTTGAACTACCGACTTGTACTCACTCTAGATTTCATCAGCAGTGGAATATGAACTCTCATTCCCTCACACGAAAAAATTTGTTGAACATTTTACAACAGGAGTCAGCCGAATATGATATGAAAATTAGGTGCAATGATGGATCCGAATTTAGATTTCACAAACGCATTTTAATGGGTGGGTACTTTTATATCTACCAGTCAAGCATGCACTACATATGAACTCAGAGTAATAGTACATAAATTGTCATTTTTGTTCGTTTCAGAACTTTCAAATATCTAAACATGTAATTGTGATTTTCATTTTATTTTCGTAGATGCAAGTCCTTTGTTTGATTCTATGTTTAAGTTTGATATGCCTGCGGATTGTACAGGAATGATCATACATTATATTTCCGGAAAAGAGATGAATGTAGCCAGGCACTTCCTGTATACCGGTGAGTTACTACCCAGTTGGCGTAATGAGGATGTCATTGTGAAACTGACGAGCATGGCCGAGAAATATAAGATACTGCCACTCTTAGATGTACTTGATGACATGCTGGGGACCTCAGACATTCCTGTTGCAACATGTCTCTCTCTTCTTGAAATCGCAAAGAAGGGATTCTTAAGAAAAGCTGAGATTAGGATCATGGCGGTGATTAAAAAAAGTGTCACGTCAATCAACAACAGTACTGCAATGTTGAACATGTTTTCAGGAGAATCTTCTTATCAGGGTTTATCTGGACGAGGACGATCCAACCAGTGAAATGAATATAAATATCTAGATCTCAAATATGCTGAAAGTAATTAATCTTCATTTTAAATAATAATGTTTCATTATAATTTTACTCTTCTATGATATGTGATAGATATCATGCATGATTATCGTTATTTTTTTATATTTAAGTCTCGTTAAAATTATTGTTCGAATTATTTAACAAATTTGTCGCATTTCGTATAGGTATTATTATTTCCCATGGATATAATATTAAATAAACATTTGTCAAACTCGCTAATAATAACATGTTAATGTTTTGTTTCGTGTTTTGTTGACGTACATGCTAGGGTTCTAATTCCGTTTACAAGTGCACCCAGACTTCCGACTCTTAATGAGTTTTTAATTCTTGGTTTCCAAGGCAATGTATAATGTCCGGCATGCCTGCTATCCATACTCTACTGTCAACTGTGTTATTTAGTCTTAAAATTAAAAAATAAGTGTTCCACTCACACTCAAAGATAATCATTTCCAACTGGCACGAATTTGTATTTGTATAGTTTTGCATACACAGTAGTAGACGCTAATTCCGGACAGCCTACATTGCAGTTCTCACAGGTCTCAAATATACCCAACTGCAGAATTTAATATCGTCGTCTTTCTACTAGCATTGTGGGATAACAAAGATCCCCCTCCCACCCAATGCATGGCTTGGATGGAGACCGGAAAGAAAGGGATAAGAGGGCAACGTTACTTTCCATTTTCCATTCGCTCTTGTCGACTGTTCTTGTACTTGCAGACTTTACAGATCTCATTCATTGTGTTACACTAGGCAATAGACACTCGACTCATTCTCTCGAGGTTTTTACTGTATGCAATGATGACCATTATCGATTTGCGCTCATAGCGCTTCTGCTCTGAGGCCTGAAGTCTCTTTGAAGAGATCCAAAATCGCTTTTTACACATGAACAGCTGAGTTTGTGATAATTTGGTATCTTCTTCTTCTTGGTTTGTTATATGGTAACGGTAACAAGTCAACAAGTGTACTTGGATTCAGTGGATTCTAAGTAGTTATGCTCCTTGCATTCCTTGAGTGTTATATTTCAAGAGTTTTATCCTTTTTAAATGGCTAAAACCGTAATAAAATCTTATCACTATAATATGTCCGCCCCGGTTCCCGTGGTTGAAAAAGTTTAATCGGAGATTTCTCTTATCTCCCATTTTTTGTGGTGGCTTCCTAAAGATATATTCCTTTTATTTTGAAGTTGTTTTTGTGATCAAGACGACTTCCAGGAAACATGGTCTGTGTAATTTGTGGTTGTCCAGTAGTAGTTGCCAAGGACAAAGTTTTAAAGATTGAAGGTGGCGGCGTCGGCGATGATTATGCGGGGAGAAAGGACAAGGTAGAAAGTGAAACTGACCATTCCTCTCTGTCAACCACTCTGTCGACCTACCAACACGAGAAAAATGTTCTCCAATGGAAGGTTTCTCTGCTCGAATCGCTGTCCATGTTATTTGGACTCCCGGTGAATCATGCCCTAATTTATCGAGCATCTTTAGAACCTTGCCAAGAAGATTGCAAGTGTGAGCAACATAACCAGCTCAGCAAACACCGGTTACTGACGTGCAGTCAGTGTCTGGAGGACGTTAGTAATGTGCACTATATTTTTTGGCAGTTACACAATTTGGAAAGGAAACTAATTCGGATTCAGGATCTTATTTATCAGCGACTGGTGAAAAACCATGAGGAACAGCTTGTGGATTTAATGTTAGAAAACGAGTCCACAACTGAAAGTGAAGCGACACGGAGATCGTTGTTTGAAGGTAACCATCTGGTTTTATTCCCCTAGTAATACCTCACAAAAATGTGGCACTCATACAGCTTCTGCAAAAGAGTGATTTGGCTTGATTTTCTGTTCCTAAAATGTTTTAACAGTGAAAGAAAATAATTTTTGGCTTGCATTTTTCTTCAGAAATCAATTTGTGTAAATACTCTTGGCCGCAGAGGAGTTCCTACGTCACTAGATGGACCACCGCCCAGCAATTTTCTGCCAGTCTTGTTTCCAAACTAGAGGCCCAACTGAACCTTAAAAAAGAAATTTTTCAAAGTCACGACGATGTAGTGGAAGAGCAATGTTTCGATAAGGAAGAAAATGATAGTGGCGCCAATTTAATTTACAATGGCGAACCCGTTATGGAATCGGGCAGTGATGCCGTCAATTTGCCACCAGAAAAAACGATAGAAATGAAGAAAGTTACAAGAACGAAACGATCTTCAACTTCCAAGGCAAAATCAGTACACACAAAACGGGTGTTGAAATTCCTATGCACGGTGGACCCTGACATTTGCAGTAGAACTTACAGCAAGAAAAAGGAACTCACTAGACATATCAAACAATTTCACAAAGGTAACGCCTGGCAGAACTATCTAAGTCAAAAATACTAATTAATTAGTTAGTTAGATGTGGAAATACATAAGAGATTTATTAGAATTATTGAAACTATAATTTCCTTCCATTATTTGTTTGGTTCAGGTCGGACTCACATTTGTGACCACGAAGGTTGTGTGAAAAAGTTTTTATCCGAGGTATCTCTCAAGAAGCACAAAACGAAAGCTCACGACGGGGCTCCAAGTAAAAGAAAGTGCGACTTTCCCGACTGTCTGGAAACGTTTGACAGCAGAGGAGCCTTGAATACTCACAAGTTTCAAATGCATGGAAACCAAATAAATAAAAACATGAGTATTTGTGAAGTTTGTGGGTTATCAGTACTCTCCAAGAAAATGAAAGCCCATCAGCGTTCCCATTACGACGACCGGGATCGAAACATATGCGGCCTGTGCTCCTTGGAATTGGCAACTGCAGATGAACTTGAAATTCACGAAAATCTGCACGACCAAATGTCTCCCAGCACACCATTCACTTGCGTGGTGGCCATTTGTCTGAGGGTGTTTCCTAACTCGGTGGATTTAAAAAGTCACGTGATCAACACTCACTTGACCCACTGGTTGGAATGTCAGTATTGCGGAGTGAAAAAACCCAATGATTTTTTCCTACAAAGACACATCCGGATTCATCAGAGAAAACAGGAAAAATCATATATGTGTGATGAATGCCCGAAAACATTTTTTAACGAAAGTACTCTCGCCATCCACAAACGGGATTACCACGCTGGGATCAAACACCGTTGTAAAACGTGCAGCAAGGAATTTTCCATCAAAAAGAGCTACATCCGACATTTGGTGACGCACAAGTCGGAGAAACCATTCAATTGTGAAATATGCACGAAATCATTCTCGTATAAGCACGCTCTTAAAAATCATGAAGCCATTCATTCCGGTACTAAGAGCTTTGAGTGTCACCTTTGCGGGAAGAGATTTAAACAGGAGAACAATTTGCGACAACATTTACGAACGCAAAAGCATCGGAGTCAAGTTCTATAACCTACTTATGCAAAAAATGAACAGATGATGATGCGCAGTACAAATCTAAAGATCATCCAACTAGGTTTTAGAATTAACTAGTAGTATAGTTATTTATAGTACAAAAATCTGTGACAAAAAAAGTGAAAACGTTGGTAAAATAAAAGCAACTCTTCTGGTCTTAAATCAATTTTTTAGTTATTCGCACGACAGAGCAATAAAAATGTCACCTGGTCACGTATAAGATTATAATATCTGTAAATTAAAGTTGCTTATTAGTAAAATTGTATATAAAAAGCCAACATTTTTAATTTTTATACCAATCAGGACCGAGAAAACCATTTGACTTTCGCAAACAGGCATCCCACGGCTAACACCCAAAATACTGCCATGTTGCTAACAAACGCCGCCCATCTGAATCCTATTTCCTCCTCCTGCAAGTTAAACATGGCCAGAGCGTACGGTTTCATCGGGGATTGGCATCTCCCGTTCCCGTAGATTCCGATCAGCGTGATTTCCAAAGAGAACCGGAGAAAGGAACAATAACTGACCCATGTTTCCCATTTTCCCATGGCCAAGGTCCGTTTGAAGAATCCGGAAAAGAACGAGAGGAAAAGCAGCAAGGTGGTAGAAACTATGATGGTCGACTTAAATGAGTCCACAAACAAAACTCCCACGAGAAATCCCACACCCATGGCAGTCCCCACAGTGGTTAATATTACCGGTAACACGTAGGATACAAACCTCTCGTAAAAATTTTCATTCCAGGTGTTCCAATCTGGTTGGTGAGTTATTGTATAAAATATCAAGGCGAAAATGCAGCTAACCACCAACTGAAGAACACCTTCAACAAGGAACTTGCTCCAGAAATAGGCTCCCGTCGAGTAACAGCCATTCCGGTATTCATTTAAGAACACCTGTCAACCCAAAATACCAAAATTACAAAAATGCTAATTTAAAAAAGTGCAAAGAGAGTGAGGTTTTCAAAATGATGGGTACTTTACACATAGTACCTTGAAATCTGAGGAAAACGACAAGCTTACGCTTAACATTGCCACCAGACCGGCGAACAACAGGAGAAAAAAGACTAGTTTCACTTCAGCCATCACCATTGCTTCCATTTGTACCTCTTCTAATGTTTGATAATCTTCACAGTAGCTAGTGCAGTTGTGGGGCGGTGGGTCACCCCCAATCCATTGACACCCAGCGTCTTCTCCAATTTTGTTCCCGTAAATTAAACAAGTTACGAGGGCACCGAAAATGTAGGCCCCTATTATCAACGACGTGTTGATCCAATCCTTCCACAAGCGAAGGACCGCGTTTCTCCGGACCACGGGCAGGAAACGAGTACAGCTATCTACCCATGAGATGTTGTTGTAAGAAAGAAGTCCTTTAGAAATTTTCTGGTCTCCAATGGCACTCTTGATAGTGTCATGGGTCGAAGGATCGTCGTTTTTGGCGTCTTCTTGTGACGCCCAGTCAATTAGCACCGTTAGATAAAAGTGCTTAAACACTGACGTGTTCTCCCAGTTGGGGCACTTGTCGTGAAGAAAAGCAGTAATATCTGTGGGCCTTCCATGATACAAAACGACACCCTTGTTGCTAAGAACAATGACCTTGGAGAACAATTCAAAGAGAGCCTTCTCTGGTTGGTGAATTGTGCAAATTACAGCCATGTCCCGGGATTGGGCTTCCTCCTTAACGAAACTGATCACCTGAAAAATACAAAATGAGTATGGCGGAAGCTGTAAAATGGTAACACCAACTTTGAACTTATTGTCGCTCAACCTCCCCCTCATACCCCCAGCCACTCACGTCATAAGCCTTTCTGCTGTCTAGCTCAGATGTCACTTCATCCAAAAAGTACAACACATTGGGAAATTTTTCACTGGTAGTAAGTTCCAACGCCACAGCCACCCGTTTCCGCTCTCCACCCGAACACTTTTCAATCGGAACGTTCTTCAAGTGGTCAATCTTCAGTCCCGCCGATAAATGATCCACAATTTTGTGATGGTCTTCCCTACTCAATCGACGATTCCTGATATTTGACGAAAAAACCAAAGTCTCGTAAACTGTTAGATGTTCTTGCAAATGGTTCATTACATCCTGATTAATCATTCTCGTGGTAACTCCCTCCCTAAATCCTTCCAGATGAATGGTTCCTCCAATCCATCCAGGATGAGAGTCTCCCAAAGCTAGACATTTCATCAAGGTCGTCTTTCCCGCACCCGAGGACCCCATTAGGGCGACCACTTCCTTTGTTTTCACTTCTCCATATACACCGTCTAATCCCAATTTAGATGTAACCTGAAACATGCCTGAAATTAGGGGAACTCGCGATAAAAACCGTTTCGATGAGTTAACCGGTTTTTCCCAAGTTACTCCCTTCCATCGAATGACTCCGTCGACGTCAGAACTCGAATGGTCTTCGAGGTTGACTATTGCATTATTGCCGTTGCCAAGGTTTTGCAATAGTGGTTGTTCTTGGAAACAATAAAACCAGCAAATATAAATTGGTTGAAAAATTTCCTCGTGGGAAATCGCAAATTTCTCTTACTTTCACTATCTGCCATTCTGGTTTACAACTGCTAACAAACTCAGCGCCTTTTTAAACCCCTAAAACCCCTCGAAATATTAGAAAAACTAATTTAAAAATTAATTTTAGTTAACTGACGTTTCTTAACTTGCTTTAACTTGTAATGCCAAAAGAGTAGGAACAGGGAACATTTATACGGCAGCTACAGAGCTAATGAGGGGCCATTGTACAGTAAAACGAAACTACGAATTTCCTAGCGTCAGTCTAAATTAGCACAGCAAGATATCCTTAAGTAAAATTTTGCGAAATTATTGGTCCTGGGCCACGTCACATCATCGTAGATCGTCGTGTAGTGGGAGTAATTGTATGCAGTTCCTACCGTTTTTAAATTACCCTACTTATGTGGCAAGGGCAAGTAGCATTTTGGCAACCCCCTAACTAATTTTCAGAGTGTATAGAATGTAGTGGTATGGAGCATGTAATGTGGGTACGATCGAATATTACTTACAATTAGTCATCACTTTCCTTCATCTATACCTATATATACCCGAGTAATCAGCAGACATTGATGAAAGCA
>JAHZNE010006649.1:0-14545 GCA_027744055.1 Callyntrura sp. NNG-2020
ATTTTTGTAAAATAAATAATCAACATACTAACAAGTTGTAAGTTGTGAAGGTAAATAAGGGCTATCGGAACGGAGAGGACAAGAAGTGGAGAGTCATATTTTGTAATGCATCTCCACCCATATCGTTCTAATGAAAAATCCCATCTAGAGGAAGATTTTCCCTTGCTGTTCTCCTTTCCGGTAGCCATGCGAGATTTAGCATTTTTCAAGACATGTCAATTTTATCAATACAGTGCCATAAAATTCGGGAAAATGGGAACCATTCTTGGTCATGAAATGACGCACAGCTTGGGGACTTTAGGTAAGGTTTCATATCTAAATGTGCTAAATTATATACATGTAGGTTACCATATGTTTCTACAAATTAATTCTACATTTGTCACAGGATGGACAAATTTTGTATCCGGTGAGTTGAACCCCAATGCAGCTTGCTTTGCCAGTCAATATGATAACTTGACAGGGTTAATACCACCTGAAGTGCATGCCAGCTTGAATGGAACGCAAACACTATCTGAAAATATCCCAGATAACGTTGGGCTCCTCGAGGCATACAAAGCGTATAAGTATTTCGAGGCGAAAGTGAAGGAAATACAACCCCCGGAATTGTCGGCGTATACAAATGATCAACTATTTTTCCTTTCATTTGCGCAGGTTAGTAATACGATTTCATACATTACTCAATTCGGTGGGTCTTTCAGACAACTTTAATGTTATTTGTTGGTTACAGAATTGGTGCGAATCAAATACGGCAAAAGGATTAAGTTCCACTCTACGTTATGATACACACAGTGCGGGAATGTTTAGAGTGATTGGTTCCCTCACAAATTCAAATGAGTTTGTTCGTGCCTGGAACTGTCCAGTTGGGTCCAAAATGAATCCTGCTCCTGCGGAACACAAAAAGTGTTCTATGTTTTGAAAATAAACATAGGCCATAAACTTCTGACAAATAGTTGGTTAATATTGATTTAGAAAATAGTCTATTAATTTTTTTATATTATACGACATGTTTCAACATCGAAATAAAATTACTTTTTTGTAGAAACATAATATAGCTAAAGTATAATCTAACCACAGGAATCAGGACTTAAAATATTAATGAATTAGTACCCGACTGGCAAATAAACCACAAAGCTTTTGGCTAATAATACCCATGTATTATGTTGGGTTTAGGGGACAATAATAAATATCTACTTATAATTTCTATCGCACCTACACGCATTAACATGTGCAAATATTAAATTTATATGTATTTGCTTATACCTCCATTCAATTAACACCCTCTCTTTTAAGAGTGACGTGTGTGTATTTCAAGAGTGGGTTCGACTAAACAGACTTATTTTAAGATGAATCATCGTAGTTAGTTGATAAAATTTTACAATTACCTGTGTTTGTCAGTACTTCTATGACATTTTAACATGAGTTGTGGAATTTAGGAAGGTTTTAGATCATATATGTTTGATAAATTTTAAAATAGTTTGAATAGAATTATGAAGGGGAAATAGCAAACAAACGCTTTTAATATGTGTTAAATACTACTACTCCATCTAAACAAAATCAAATTGCTTGAGAATGAATTTTTGCATTTGAATAGACTAATTTGTCTAAATCGAGGGTTGTTTTCGCACTACATATAATTTTCTCCTCATCTTTTAACCGTCTGTCCGGTGATAGACACATTATGTTTTTAAGAAAATACAATGTTGAGAATTTATGTATTTGTTAATTAAAAGCTTAGATTTAGAGCAGTAGCTCGGATTAGATCTACTAATAACGTCAAATTTATACTACGGAAATAACGAGGAAAATTAAAAGTTGGCTCTAAATTTGGTTTGATAAAATTAACAGCTTATTTCTTTCTTTCTTAAGAACAGACAATTTTCATATTCATTTCTGAGTGTCACACACAGCTCTGCACATGATACTAGTGATTCATTATTGATTCATTCTAGATAACCTCAACATCGACACTTATTTTATAATTTGATTCAATTTTATATCAGTAAATGCGTGTCCCAGTGAATGCAAGCAAAAATACTTGGAATACATTTTTTTCTCTTTGACACTGCTGATAAATGTGAAAATGCATTATGAGAAAATGCTAGCTAATATTATGTAACTTGTTTTTTAATATATAAAGCGTTGCTGTGTAAGAAATTAAGATATATATGATGTCACAAAAATAGCAATATCACAGAAAATAATTTTCAAATATAGGCAGTGTAGTGTTTGATGATGACTAGGCTTTAGAATTTTATGTAAATGCATATTGTAATGGTTTGCAGAATGAAGTGAGCTTTTCACAAAGTTCAAGACACATCAAAAGAAGTCTTCTGAGACCATGTTGCTATTGCATATTTTGACGAATAAGCGCATTTTTTATTTTTCTCTCGATTTTTTTTACAATAATTCATTTAAAAAGGAAACACTTCGGCAAAAATCTAAAAGTATCCATCTTATTTGCCAAAGAAATCACAAATAAGTAAACTTTTTTGGTGATTCTGTCGGATGTAGCTTCATATATGATTTGGAAAGGGACAAAATTCCAATATCCAGCTTTAGTTCAACTAATATGTATGTATGTACGTAAGCCATGCTTTGAATCTTGTAACTGAAGCCGTTAGAAGTAAAAATATCACTGTGAGTAACATTATTTGCTTACATCAAGGCAGTGTTTAAAAACATCTTTGCATGCAGAAACGAAGCACGATTTTATCTGGATTGCAGTTACCACCGGAACCAGTATTAACGATATAGGGTACATGGCTGGAAGCGGTAAAATTTGTAATCCTTCCGTAATCTTAGCACTGAAATACTACTTCTTGACATCATTTGAGCTGGGACGTAGGTTTAGGATGAAGAAATCGATGCTTTTGGATAATAGAAGACGGTTCATCATACAGAACACAGAAATTTTTCTAATTTGTCAGTATGACGTGAATTACCGTGAAAATGAGTAAATATTTTATCATGTTATTAATTTCTCATTACTGTTAGCAAATATCATTTATTTAAGTTAATAAAATTGTGTAGTTTGTTGCATATAAGCTGTTTTGAAATGCATATTTAGGTTCAAAAGATACCATTTGATAGATTACATGAACATAAGTATTCAGTTTAAATTTACAAAAAGTATGCATAATATCAAATAATGACATGTAATTACTACAAGCTATAAAATCGTACATGACTACATGACGAACTAAAAAATTAAATGATTTTATGAACTCACATGAAGTACACAACCAACTAAATTATGAATAAACCGCCATCGCCCGTAAATAAACCATAATTAAAGAATATATACAGAGTTTAATATTATTAATATATTTGATAAGAAGTCAACGTTATTATAGTGGTTATATACTACACATTGTAAACAATTATCGGACATATGATACATTTAACTTAAATTTATTACACTTTTACTATGTTTATTAATCAATACATGAGTACTGAACCAGTATATATATGTATTATTTTGAGGACAAGCCGTTACTGCATAAAACTAACGCAAAAATATCGAAGTTACATATATCAGCGCAACATTCATTTATTTTGATGACTAATGGTATGGTTAACACATAATTATGCTCCAAATACCTTGATAACAAAGTGTCAATCCGTTGCACAGGTGTTGTAACGTCGCGATAACACGTACAAATTTCAAGGTAACTTCTGATAAATACGTAATTTTTATGACTTACGTATCAAATGAAACGCTTTTTTTATTAAACTATAAAATTATAAAATCATTTTAGTGAGGCGCCAAAGTCTTTTGAAATAATTTCATACCTCACACTTATATAAGAGTAGTAATTTATTTTTATCATACCGGTATCATATCTTACAAATATATTAAGAGAGAGGATATACAATTTTATGTCATGGGTTGTTTTCAAAATATATACATGTAGGTTATATTTGAAGGTAAGAGGGATATTAATAATACAAACTCTACATTTGGAAAAATTGATATAAAGCCCATAAATTCAATAATATTTTTAGATAATTTAGATAATAATTCATCATGGTATGGTAATAAAGTATTACTAATATTACTAATAATGTTTCATCAGTTTAACTGATTATCAGGTGTGAGTATCAGAAGTTATTGAACATGTATATGACGTTTTACAAGAGAACGATTTGGGTAATACACTAAAGGCAACATAATCCCCCTTGTTACTTATCCAAAATTGTACGTAAAGTAGTAGTAATGACGTGTACACAACATAAGGGATGTAGGTATAAGTGACAAAATACAAAATAAATCATTTCATGCAAGATGCTTGAACTTTTAAATATTATTATTTGACAGCTTATGGCTGCATTGACCATCATCTGCCTTGTTGTCTCAATACTGTCTGCTGGTTATCTCTAATTTAATCTATTTTTCATTTAGTAACATATTTAAATCACAACTATTCTGATATTCGTACCTGTAATTGGTCTTCTGTCAGATACTACCGACTACTGTCAAGATAAAAGCATTATATTTTTTAATTTATTGCAAATTGAATTTTTTCATTCAATAGGTGAGTTTTGATTCACAACACCGTGTACTCCTGGTGAATACGTATGTTGTTAAGCTTACAACAACTAATCATTAATTATCTAAACCATTTTGAATGAAATTATCACTACTTATTAAAATTGCAATACGATTACTCCAGATAAAATATTTGTCATCCCAGTAAGGTATATAAGCAGCAAAAATGATGACATCTGTACGACATTTACTCGAGGAAGGAAACAGGTAAAGGTAAATCAAGTTTGAATAATAATTTGAAGTGCTTTAATTTAAGTCGCATCAGAAATTTTGATTTCCGAAAACTTACCAGGAACACGTATAATGTTTTAGTGTTGGCCCGATGCAGTGATATGGTACTTTGTGACTGAAAAACTCGGTTATTTGCGTTGACTAATAAAAATTATATTGTAAATTACTGAAAAATGTCAGTTTAAAAAGAGTTCAAAGCAGAAATTAATTATTACTTTTGGACTTTTGAATCTAAACATTGTTAACTCAAGTTTCATATTTTGAATCTGTATCTTAATTTGCACGCACACGTCGAACTACTACTATGTAACTGTCAGTGCAGCCTTATCTTATCAACATTGAGGATAAGTGGCGTCATCGTTGCATTTTTATTTGCTGTATTCACCGTAATTTAGCAAAATCCTCTTGATTTAGTTTTTTAACAGTGTCTACAATTTTCCTTGACGTTTGTTGAACCTTTACAATGAATTCATCCAAATCGCATTTGCCAGCCTATGTAAGAATGGCCTCCGATAATAGTGTCGAACTGAATCCCCGAGAAGCCGAAGTTTCCACAGAAACAAACCAACAGATCGAGAACCCAAGCGGTAGACCGGTGGTATTTCATGCAACGTACAATAGCAGTGGTGTAGACTTAATACATTTATTATCAATAGATGAAAATCGGTAAATCTGAAAATCATTACAAAATCATATATTGTTCATTAGCATTATCCCATGTTATACCTCTTATGGTACTTGTTCTAGCTTAAAATGCATGAGTTCCAATGTCAAAATATGGGGGTTAATCGCTGTGACAATTTTGACGGGTTTAATTCTCGTTATTTCTGGGGCAGTATTGTTAGGAAAGTCGGATAGAAAAGTATTAAGTCCCAGTGCTGACATGATAACAGGTAAAATTAAGATTTATGATGAAAAACATACTTTAATACTTTTATTTGTTTAAAAAATTGTTTGTGTTTAAATCAGACACTATACCAAGCTTCGAAACCGATACAGAAAGCTTGGCTACAAACACAGTCACTGTAAACATGGTCAAGGTCACCGGTATAGAAAATTGCACTAAATTTTGAACAAGTCATATTATCGTAATAATAATACTTAATTCTATTTAATGCTGCAAATGCTATATTTGGTCACGTAGACGAACCTATAAACCTGGCTAATCAAACCACAAGTGCAAGCATACCCAGTGTTTCCGTGTCAACACGTACTGGAAAATATGATTTATGTAAAACAATCTCTTAACTTACCAGTTTACCCATACTATTTCTGTTCAAAATAGACAATCCCTCAATCCCTGGAAATCTTACAAGTGAAGTTACCGACTCTTCCAGTCCATCCAGCATTTATGTGACAACAGGTACGAGAAATTTTCATTTATTTGTAAAAATTGCCAGGATTGTTTGTTATATACTGAAGTACATAACATTTGTTTGTTGAAACTAGATAATCCAGTAAGCTTTGGTAACCAAGCCACAAGTGAGGACACTAATACAACTTCACAAGTTAAAAAAGACGTATGTCAAAGTAAAACTTGCCAAACAGCAGGTACAATAACTTTTTAAGTGCATTTATCAAAATTTACGGTATATCTATCCCTGCTCCCCCAAACGCAAGCTTAAAATGTAGGTTAAAACCGAAATCATTTTTTGGTTGTTTGCATTATACATAATGAATTATTGCGTGTATTTCTCAGCTTTACACGGGAAGCGTAATATTGAGAAATAATTACGCATAATATTATCCACTTGACTGGTTGTACAGAAATCGTAGACCATGACTCATATACTTAATATACACGGTGCGGCACGAGCAAAATCGTAGTATACCTACAAGTAAACACTACACCCGTAAACCGCATAGAATAATCATTTGTATTGGAACGAGAAGCCGCAAATACTTAACACACTATTCTATAAACGTTTTATAAATAAGTATATGCGCTAGTAAATCGGCACATCTTCTGACATTCGCTTGTATATAGCAAGGCCGGCAATTTGACCACATACTTTTGGCAGATGCTCACATTCGTAGCTGTCATTGTCAATGTGAAATGTACTCGCTTTAGGCTCTCTAAAAGCAGAAGCAGGAATAAACGGTACAAGTATTAAAATTGGGTACCCATTTATTGATATATCTGTTAACCATGCAACAGTACACCTAAATCAGTGTATGGGTAATATATTTTCAAGTAGTGAGCCACTCCAGCAAGCAACTAATATGGTTGGCTTGCAATCCAATGAAGAGATGTATTCTCGAACGTTGATGCTCCGAAATAAAAAGCCCTCATCTAATATTAATTTTATTGTTCGTATCGTAGATTGAGTACATTTTCTAAACTATTTGATGATGGCTGAAGTATTAAATTAAAATGAATAATATTTAGTGAAATTATTAGTAGTTAACTAACTGTAATCTTTAAATATTTTATTAAATGTACTTGACAATGAGGCAATGTTTTATTACGTTCAAAATACTACTTTTCACTTCTTCTATTTATCATTTACACGAAAATTAGTCAACAGTGCAAAAGCGAAGTAAGTCATGGCGTACGTATACATTGCATTATTTAACACTAAATACCACCGGATAGGGGTCCTATAGGTATGTATCCGTCAGACTCTTCTTAATTGAAAGCACGAAGATTTATACATTTAAAATATGATGTACACAATTGGCCTAGCAGAGTTAGAAATCGATTTTTAAATTCAGTTCCTTAATGTTATCATTGCAGTAAAATCATGTGTGAATTTTTACAGTGAAAGAGATGCTAGCTTGGAGGAACACATCTGTTGATCCTTGCAATAACTTTTTCGAGTTTGCCTGTCAAAGTTGGCAGCAGCAAAATTACAGGCCAAACTACACGTCCCGATGGAATGTCTTTCAAAAACTAACAGAAAAAACGAATGCAGAGATAATTGGTAAAGACAATTTAAAATCTAAACAAATTTATTAGACCGACAATCAAGCATTATCTTTATTGATATTAATAGCGATTCTTCAACAAAATTCCACTGATGGATCTGAATACCCTAAATCCTTCCAGAAGGTTAAAGAGTATTACAAAAGTTGTCTGGAAAGTAACTCCACTTCGAGTAGCTCATACAACACAAGTATGGATGATATGTGGGACACCCTGCAAAGTTACGGGGGCTGGCCCCTGTTATACTCCGAGGGCACTTGGAACAGTTCCCAGTTCAACTGGATGAAGTCGGTCGTGGATCTCAAGCGACGATTTCGTACAGGAATAATTTTAGATGTTACCTCCTATCAACACCCAATGGGGAAGGTTAGTGACAATAGAATTGTCGTTAAACCGGCTTCTATATTCAAAAGGGGATATAATGGAATTTTCTCTACGGGAAACTTCGAATCAAGGGACAAGCCAATTCACTCTAATTTGTCTCATCCCTCCATCATGGAGCTCATTGTTAACATATCTAGGGAGTTATTGGTCTTCAACGGAAAAAATCACATTAACGAAACGTATTTGAAAGAAAAGGCCTCATCTATAATGAAAGTCCAAGAGAAACTCATTCAAATAACCGGAAAAGGGACCCCTTTCCGCCAAACATCATTACAGGAAGACCTGACCTTAAGTAAACTACAAAATTTAGTAGATACACATCTACATCAACATGGGTTTCCTGAGCACGACGTAAATTGAAAAAAAAGTTTTTATTGTGACCAATTTATTCAATGTAATTACGCTGGTTTGCTAACAGTCAACTTTTCTTTTGTATGTACATCTTTAGATAAACTGGACGAAGTTTTTGACTTTGTTATATTCCGAGACTGGGATTAACATCACGTACGACGAGCCAATGCATGTCTCCGATGTTGATTACTTATTAGAGGTCTCCGTATTTATATCCAGCTTGACACCGGAGGAGCTGGCAAATTTTTTGCATTTTCATATGGCCGTTGAATTGGCCTTCTTCGTCCCAACAAGAATGCAGGAGTACGTTAATGCGGTTAAAGGGTTGTCTGAGTCAAAATTGGAGAAACCGCGGAACATTACATGTTTAGAAATTGTTCAGTACAGCTTCCGCGACGATGTGGGGTTTGCCTATGTCAAAAGCAAATACCCGGACCCCCTAAAAGCTTTGACTCTCTTAAACGAGGTAACGGAAGGACGCGTGGGGAATATTTAAAGCTTCAAAAGTAATTTTACATGTCTTTAAACATCTAGTGCATATCAATTTTTAAATATGATTTAGACGAAGGAGATGTACAATGCCATTAAAGAAAGCCTCCTGCAAGAAATTTCACTTTCCAGTTCCCGGTACTTCATTCCGGATGATATTGAATACGACATAAATAGTACTGATATCTGTGTTGGATTCCCAGACTGGATTTATGACAGCCGTAGTACAGAAACCGAATATGGTGGGGTATGACGCGGCAATAATAATTTATCCTTAAACATTTGTACAATCGCATACTCCAAAACTCGTTTGAATTCATCTTTGACTTATTTTTTAGGTTAAAATAGACCCAGACGACACATACTTGAAGCAGTACCTCTCCGTCAATGCGTGGTCCGCCGATAAAGAATTGAAACGGCTGAGGATTGAAATGGAGCAGCCAAACATCACTTATATCTTCCCGGCATCGTTCGATAAATGGTAGTGATGTTGTATACAACTAATTGCACTTATATATTATATTTAAATTATACTTATTTTCTAAATTTGAACCTTCAACAAACATTTCAGCAATTGGTATTCCTTCGTGGGAAACGTGGAAGCTTTTAATGACCTTCATTACTCTGTCTGTAAGTGAGACATGTTTTTCTTGTCAATTCTTCTGTTTGTGGAACTTGCTAAATTTATTGACGTTACATGCACTGCTAACTGTAGATATCCCGTTGGGAATTCTCCAAGCTCCTTTCTTTGATGTCGACTTTCCCAGGTAATCAAAATTATTTTGTAAAAGATAATTTATAGTACATTATGATAACACCGCTTTGATATATCCAATTTGGTAAATCAATACAGTTCAGTGAAATATGGACGATTGGGTAGCATCCTGGGGCATGAAATGACACATACTTTGAGGGACTCTGGTACGTTAATGTCGTTATAAAAAATCTTTGTTTAGAAGGGAATAATATTTTTGTACAAGTTTTTGATGTAATTTTGTCGCAGGATGGACTACATTTAGATCATGTAAGTTGAACCCGAACGCAGACTGTTATGCTCGTCAGTACAGTAACTTCTCTGGTATGATGCCAGCAAATATGTCTTTGAGTGGAACGGCAACGCTGAATGAAAATATCGCAGACAATGTGGGGCTCTTCCAAGCATACAAAGTGTACAAGTCTGTAGAGACGAAATGGGGAGAAATGTCGCTGCCAGAATTGTCGGAGTATACAAATGACCAAATATTTTTCCTATCCTTTGCACAGGTTAGTCGCATATAAATGTTGTCCAGCTGTATAGTATCTTTAGAGAAAAATAAAACCCTTTGTTTTGTCCAGAATTGGTGCGAGTCAAACACTTGGAAGGGAATTCGTGAAACGATGGAATATGATACACACAGTCCGAGGATGTTTAGAGTACTAGGTTCCCTTATGAATTCGAAAGAGTTTGCCAACGCGTGGAAATGTCCAGCAGGATCAAAAATGAATCCTTCTCCTGTGGAACACGAGAAGTGTTCTATGTTCTGAAGTTCAATAGAGAACATATTTTACTCCCAACTGCTTAATTCGTTCAATAATATTTATTTAATATCTATTTATACCCTCTTATTGTAGTAGACTTTAGTGTATGTAGCTGTATTACTGGTAAATCGATTCTAATGAAGCTCATTTTTAATATTGGTTGCATTGGTAAGCACCAGTCCTAGTCAATATTACATTGCATTTTGTTCTTGCGTTTTCTAATTTTTGTAGCAAGCAAAATAGTTTTAAGAAAGTTGAACCTAAGTGAATAAAATGGAGAAAATTTTATTTTGATTCGTTTTGGCATGTTGTAGTCTTTTTGTGATTTTGTGATGATAAAGACTTCAAAATGTATCTTTAACCTGAAATTGAATGTTTTTCTTTTAGTGTTCTTGGAAGGAAGTTGGAATTTATACTTATAGTACATTTCGTTTCAAGATTTCCGTATAAATTTATAATTTTTAAAATGCAAAAAACAAATTTAAACATGGAAAGCTCAGATTGCAGGAGCTTTTTATGGAAGTTTAATGCTAGTTAAAACATCCAAGTAATGAAGATGAAGTGACAAAATACCATCACGGTTACGTAGGAACGCAATAACATGGTTCATATATTAATGACGGGCTTTGCAAAAGCTATTTAATATTACTTTTTGCATTAATTTAGACTACTCTTTTCCTTGTCGTTACTGATTAAAACTGCATTTTTTATCGTGAAGGGCTCTTGAACTTGTCAAAATAAATTAATTCTTTCTACCTTCCCTATTTATGCATTGACTTTATACTTTTACTAATATTGACTTTTGATTTGACATTCTGATTCTGCGATTGCATAACAATTGTGTTAATTTGTTTGTAGTTTACCGATGTATTAATGTTGTTCACTAATACTAAATTTTAAATTGTATTTTTCCACTTGCATACACATCAAATTTTGACATTCAAAACAATTTAGCAGGGATACTACTGGAACAGGGGAATAAGAGGGGGACAATATCATGTCTTGTAAATTACAAGGATACCTGCCTCTCCTTATTCTTATCATGTAAAATAGCTCAACGTATGAGGATTTACCTACTTCTTCCCCCAGTTCCGATGACCCTATACTTAAAAATGCCAGGATGAAACTTTGAAGTGCATAATGAAGTACTTTCACGACTTTTCATTCGAGAGTATTTTTACATGAAGTTTATATGAAAATTTGTGTTTAATCCGTATTACTATTGAATTGAAATTTCTGTTATTTTATGTAAAAAATTTTGTAATCAACAAATATGTAGTTTTAAAAACTTAAATTATGTGAATAAGTAGGGAAAAGATGGAAGGTGTTAGGATGTCAAAAAGGGTTAAATTTTTTGACATGCGTTATTTATGAGTAATGTTTACTGATTAAAAGATTTTCTTTTTATAATGCGAATAAAATTTTGCAATTACTACATTTGCTTGTTTTATTTTCCAGATATGCATAGCACCTCGTTTATCGCCACCACAACAAGTGATGCTAATGGCATTGAAAATACTATATTCTGTTTGAAACGTATGACGTTAATTCAAATTACAGTTGTTTCTCTATACTTTCTCTGGCGCAAGATTGGTTTGCAGTGTTTATTTCAAACACAAACTATGCTATTTTTACACGATAATTGAAATAAACTGTTTTGTTGTTGAAATGCAAGAGCACAATGATTCTTTTCTCCTGTTTGCCTAACATTTTGCAATAAGATATATTTTACAGACTTCATACAACATAGTGATGTAAACATCAAAAGGTAAATTACATTTTGCTGTAGTATATTTGGGAAATTACATTAATTCTGCAATGTTTATCCAACCTTAGAAAGTGCCCAACATACCTTGTCAATATACGTGTTATTGCAGTTGTTTTACTTCTTACTATAATTATTATGTAGTAATGTCATTGTTGTGCCCAGAAAGGGGTATTATTCAATAAACAAAAGATAACCTATCTGTTTTATATGTAAGTATTTTCATTATGTCCTCAGAAATATTAGTGATTTCAACTGTAGATTTGGAAAATTTCAAATTTATAACCGTTACTCATTTCACTAAATATTTTCATTAACGTTACGTTTGATTGGTAGGTTTTGCACTCTTGATGCCATTCATTAGTCTTCATTTATATTACCAGTTCATGATGCATATTAATATGTATCATTATCTACCATCGACCGATTAAACTTTTGATATTATAATACATAATACAAGATATTCGTATGCAGATGTCATGACATAATACGTGATTGATAAGATGATAGCAAAGTTGACAACTTCTGCAGCGTACATCAGACAAGCCGACGGTCCAGAACTCATGTTTTAGGTATACCCAGTATTAATTGTTATAATTGCAACAATAATCTAACAACGACTATTTGTCCATAAAAATTGAACAATAATTGTTACCAGTTATTTTATATCTTTCCTACCGACATTTTTGTTACTTTAAAAACAAGTAAATACATACTTAAATATATCATGAGTTGTGTGTGGTTACGTTTCAATGATTTGTCAATGCATGCCAAAATATTATCTTTAGGTAATTATAACCGATTTATTCATAATGCTATTCGCTGTAAATTTACAAAGTATATTTAAACTGTTGTTCTGATAGTTTAACTAATCTTTTTTACAAATAGCCCATATAGCAGCATCCAACATTATTTCTAAGTTCTACAATAAATACTCTATCGGATATATACAATATGTATTCCATAAACTAAGACCGATGCAAAAATCTTTTCATACCTGTCAGTTAATAAGAAAAAATTACAAGCCTACATATAAGTATTTTGTTTGTATCAATATTTGCTTTTAATTTAATTTCGTTGACATCATGTTCGAGAAAAACGTTTTTAAACTAAACTTCGTAACATAAGGTTACCCCACCCACGTTTTTTACTATAACTTTGTAACGTTTAGAAAATACAAATAAAATTTTTGGTATTACGTTACAGCCATCTCTGTGCTGTAAATAAGCATGACGGGAGAAAAAAATTCCTAATCGTTTTGTTGAAATTTAAAAAATATTGAATTGTTGGTGTAACATAGGGTTAGCACCACCTATTAAATTTTAGACATTGTCACAACAAATTATACAAATACTATATTGTTTCACCTCTAACATAGTTGTGGTTACTCAGGGAACATGTGTGGATGAAATTGGTGTGGCAAAACCAGGTAATTTAAAATATTTACTAACAATAAGTAACTGGAGTGATAATGAAAATGGGATGAAAGCCATAATAATGATAGCCACAACTATGGCCCAAATAGCTGTTTTTAGGGATTTAGAGCATAATTTTTGAAAAATCTGTAAAGCCAAAGGTAGACCTGCAAATGCGGTCAAAAATTGCATTCAAAATAAAGAAAATTATCGAAAAACTTCAGAACAGGACCGATCCCCCAAATTGACTTTTAGAGACATTAGATATATTTTACGAGCTGCACGCAATAAAGTGACATCACTAGGCAAAATAATACTTGAAATAAAGTTTGAAATGTTCAAAATGGTCATTCTCAATGCCAACTTTAGTCAAAATTTGAGATAATGGAAGATATGCAACAAAGACCATGCTCAAAGTTTACGTAAGTACAGGGATACGTATGCGTTTTTAGAGTAAACGCAATTGGTATTGACAGCATTATGGGACAACATAACTGCATACGTAATCTAGTAAAATGTTCAACGATGCAAAATGTTTGCATTCTATCAAATAACGTATCTACTACAAAATTTATTAATTTTCGGTTTAGATATGAACGAATCAAAAGTAAATAATTTAAGTACTTTCTTTTAAAATAAAACATCCAATAATTAATGCATTTACGTATATATTACGTTTAGTTGCTCCTCAGGCATTGTGTTACAGATATATTTTGAGTCAAGTAAGCTAACAACGTTGGTGCCATGTAAAACGGTTTAATAAGAGAGGTTATTTGGATTGTATTTTGCTTTAATATAAACATACAGAAAAAATAAAACGGTGTAATCCACCTTGGTGAGAAACTACGAAGAGCATACCATATCAAACGAATGAACAGACAAATATAATAATTGTATAAAAAAATCATCATTAAAAC
>JAHZNE010006650.1:0-11823 GCA_027744055.1 Callyntrura sp. NNG-2020
AGAAGGGGTAGAATGCCATAAGAAATGTATGTACCACAGGAACACAGCACCGCACTGGGTTGTTGGAACGCGAGAGTGCACAGTAATAAACGATAGCGTTGCCCATCAACACTCACACAAGTTGAGCAAAGCAAGAAGAATCGTTGGAACGAACTGAGATGCTTAGCTCAAGAGTACAAGGTCAACCACTATTATAGGTACGCACAGGCACATAAGTGTTAGTAACGCACGTTACAGCACTAAAAAGTGTTTGTAAATAGGAGGGATGTAAAGTACTACGAGTCCGGGGAAGCCGGGTTTATTAGAAAACACGGGTAAAACCGAAATCGGAATGCAATCCAACAACGCGGGTAAAACCGATACGGATTGTGTGCAAATGAGATAGTGGTGGTAGATTTCGGGACCGTAATTCAAAACTCTTTCCAACAATGCGGGATAATTGGAAAAAGTATAAAAAACCGAAATCGGGGTTTTTGAGTACTGGAGAACTGAGCAGGTTCGCCAATTTGTAGTGTTCAAGGTTCGGTATAGACTTAACAACGGTGAACGGAATAACGTAAACAATACAAAGTGTGACGGTATTTTCGATAGGACAGACATTTTATTGGACCGAATTGAAGAGTGTAAAAGATAGAGATCTACGATCACATGCTTCATAAATAGGATTACTGGTTTAGAGGGGATCATAATACTAAATGACTAACTAGTGATAGGTACGATAGAATACGTCATAAAGCATGAAGAAAAGGAGCTATTGCTACAATTTACTTCAAGTTATATTACAGTCGTCGGCAAATGTTGGCGTAGAGAAATGATATACCTTTAGCACTAAATGCTCATAGGAACTACATTTTGACGATGATTTGATTGATGCAATCAGTATTATTTATGTTGTCCGTTCGATTGACCCTCTGTCTTCTTGCAATCCCGATACTTCACACTCCCACATGCTTGGGTTAACAATTTTAATTTAAACTTGACATAATATACACATTAGATCTATGGAATATTCCCCATTGAAATCAAGACCGGAAAATGGCGTGTTGTCAGTCACGGGGTGCCAATTATAAACAATGATTACTTGTACTCAGGTTAGTCGAAGTTAACTACAACTGAAAGTTTGTAGGGTACCATAATTTTACAAAATGTTGTTTTGTAAAATAATGAAAAGTAAATAGGTAAACAGCCAATATTTGATATGCTATTCGCAGTTTATTACAGAGATGGATTACACTGCTTTATTTACCGTTTTGATCCTACAACAAAATTGGTTAAGAAAATAATATGATTTTAATCTATTTTTTGGGTAGCACTACATTGTTTTACCAGTTTGACGTCACGAGACTAGCGAGTCGAATGCCAAACATTGAGTATCCGGATAAGACCTACTGTGACCGCATTCCGTCAAGTTGATGTAAACGTGTACGATTTATAAACATTAGCGTCCTCGTGATTCTGTTGACTTCTTCCGCTTCCGTATTATTTCAGCTTCCTCTGGTGTTAATGCGGATACAATCTTAAAATAATGTTAGACAAATAAATAAAGACAAAAAATGTTAAAGAGTTAAAAGATTATACTTTGTGCGCAGATTGTACAACTGTGCACAACAAATATAAACTCACCACAGCTCCCCCAAGAACAAGAAAGAACAGTCGCAAAAGCTCCATTTCGAATGCGTATATATTATTGAAAATTTTTGATGTCCAAAAAAGTACCAACTGGTTATTAAGTCCCTGTTCAGACGGCTTGTCCTTTGTTTTTGTTTCTTTGTCAATGCCAAACCATTTATGCATCACTGCATAATAGTTTTGTTGTGGTAAATAGTTATTTTGTCTTCATACTCATAGAAGCACTGTAGAACAATTATTAATTAAAGCTGTCAAAGCTAATTATTTAAAGTCATTACTGCAATATTACGACTGCTAAATTTATGGGGAAACAAGCCATAAAACGTTTCCTCTACTAGTTATTAATAATCGTAGTTCCAATGTTCGTTATAAACGCAGAATGGCACTGCTGATATTTTGGTAACACTCGTCGCTCATAAACAAGCGCCGACAGCCCGACAATTATATACGAATATTATCTGAACCGGTTAATACCGCGGCAAATTGAATGCATTATATCTAATCGATCAGTTTCTGATGGTTTGAAATTGGAATGTCGATTTCGATCGATTTAAACCAAGCGCTGTTAATCTGAAGTGAGTTCATTAATGAATGTTAATGCAGTGACTGGCATATCTATTCTCGTAAATATTAAAATACACGACGGCATTAAAACACAACACAGAAATGGCTTTAGTAATTTGTATCATCGCATAAAACACGGTACATTAAAATAGCATACATACAACACATTACAGCACGTGAAGGCAAAGTTACAATGTAACACGACATATGGAAACACAAGACATAAGATAAGAAACTTTGCAAACAGCACAACACAACTTATTATATTAATGGGGCATAAATCATGTGTTAAATGCAAGTGAGCGTGCTCAAAAATGTAACTCAAACAAATATGCACTACACTTGCCCAAATATTACTAACAATTACTATATACTAGCTAACACTAACTCATACTAACACTACAAATATTATATATACCATACAGTATTTTTGCTAACTATTTACGATATTTGTTGATGTCTGAATTGAAAATACTAATAAAGTACTACGTACGTCGCAACATGTATTTTGTTACAAAATGCGATGTACAAATCTCCACGCAAATAAATTTATATATGGATCAGACAAAACGCATCACAACACAGACCTAATAATACTAATGGTATATAAATACAACACCCCACAAATTTTATGTCAGAATACCTGTTATAACACGCTGGACACCATACCACACATTACCAAACAGTAATATTATGTATGTTGCGTAATTATGACGTTTCCTTTATTTTGTGCAACTGGCAGTGTCAGATTCCACCAGGAACGTTATTATTGATGCAACTGCAGCGAAAAACTGAAACCGTGTAAGGAAAATCATTACACAATATACTATATATTATATATGTGTAATTCTTTTTCCTTTATAATATTGTACAATAAATGATTTAACTTACTCCAACCAAGAAGTTTTCATTTATTAAGAAGTATCCTGTACCCAACCCCACATTGTCATCTGTAAGATCATTTTCTGCTGCCTGAATTGTCATTCCCAGTATTGATTGCACAACCGTAGGATTCTTATAAACGGATAAGTGACGAAGCCATTTTTTGAGGTTGTTGTTCTAAGATCACAAGATATTCGAAATGAATTTAAATATATATTATCATCGTACTTTGTAGGCCAGGTTGCAAAAATATTGCTTGCTCTTACCTTCCAGTACACTTTTAGCGATATGTAGAACAGCAATGAAGCTTTGGTTATGTCAAAGAACGTCTGTATAATCCAAATGTCCATTTCCTCAAGAGTCATAATTTGTACAAAGATGTAGGCATACAACAACAAATTTTGAATTATAACGTAGTTTAACACGTTCCCTACTGCATCATTTACTGACTCGTTGGCATGTCTTAACATTTTATATTGCTGCAGGCTGGTTTCCACTACAACGTCATCAGCTTTATTAGGATGAATCAAAAGCTGAGGCGCTATTATATCCTCCAGTTTTTTCCACCCATTCAACAATGTGAGGGAAGATAATATTAAGAGATCTCTTATTATCTGTCCTTGCAATGTTCCGCAAGATTGAAACATTCCTTCCGCAATGCTCATACCAACTGCAATTTGTGTTCCGTTGTTAAAACTGTGTTTGCTGAGAAGCGATTCTGTTGCATTGTTGTATGATGTGGACCTCCACAATAGTGTTTCTCTTTCAAATCTAAACGCTCTGAGATCTATCCAACATGCGAGAGACCAGTCATTGAAGCTACAGTAACCAAACACTGTGGTGGACATGGTCATCAGGACCGAAGACGTGACCAAGATTAAAGGTACCCAAGGGACCTGTAAAATGTTTAATAGTCTACAAGCTTAAGACCAACAACAAATGTTTAGCTACACTGGAATATTCACATAAGTAGTGGTACCTATGGAGGCATGCAATTTATAACGTACCTTTCCTATAGATTTATCGTATTCATCTTGTGCATTTTCAATGTTCAAAAGCATCGCCGATATTTTTTCTTGTCGAAATAGTATCAAATGTAAGAAAAAGTACCGGTTTACAAAGCGAATGAACGCGAATCCAAATCTGATGCAAGAAGAAAGATCCTTTGCAATTACGGCTCTGATAGTCTCACCTTTGAGTAGCGCTACAACGTCCGCAGTTGCAGAAGTTGAGAATAGGCAAAAGTATGCATTCTGTAATTAAAAAAAAGCCAATGTCAGTGATGTACACCATCCACCTATGTTGTTGATAATATGTTTGTGTTGGAACCTATAATTCATGTGCATTAAAAAAGGAATGTGCGTGTGGTGAGCTTCACTTTCTGACGTAAATTCATTTATGAATGGAAACAAGAATGAAAACAAATGTCAGAGTTATAATTACAATACAGTAAACATGTGACCTTTGGTTTTGGGTTGCAAGTCCGCATAATAAAAGATAAAGACATGGCGGCATATTTAAGGTATATTTCGTACGTTTGTAAGACTAACACTTTCGTATGAAAATTCTGACAATGAAAATTACCCGTAAAATAGAATCTCACGTATCGAACATTTTTTGAAGTAAAAAAAAGTGTCCTGATGCGTGCTTACCTTGAAAGAGAAACCCCCATTTTTGCTTATGCTTCGATATTGCTGAAACTTGTAGTTACTACTGCCTAGGTAGGTCATAATACGAAAGAAGTAACTTAAGTCACTGCAATTTGTACTGTTCCTTGTATCAGCATCATGTTCCATCTGCTAAATAATTACAAAAAACATTATAACTTGCACGAGGTGATAAAACTGCAGCGTCAGATGAAGTACATATTTCAGTTTGGTTTCCGTCGACATATGTAGAAGGTAACTCCCTCACTTGTTGTACGTGAACTGTGGGTGAGCCTAAATTAACAATAGTAGTTCTAACTAGATAAATTAGTTAACGATGATATTATTTATTTACTACATAACATAAAATAATTACTCACTAATAATCCTATCAAATACTCTAGGATGTCCATCAAAACCCTCCATAGATTCTGAATCCGTTCTGGTGAAAAATGTACTGACACTTTCATCAAGGGACTCATTTAAATTTGATGTGGTCAAATGGGGCTCGCCCAGGGTCTCTAACATGACATCTGTGGTGTTCATTATTAATTTTAAAATAGTTCCATTTAATAAATACTTTATTTTCTCCAGTACTACTATATTTGTAATTAAAATACACTATTCACGCACTCATTTACGTCACATTTAGTTCAGCATGATAACTACAGCTCAATATTAGCTAATCGTTGGAGCTTCACTGATGCTTTCTGCATAGAGGACAGGGACATATAATCTTTTTCGTATTAGTTAGCTAGTACGTTGGTGGAATTAAATGAAAGAAAGTAACAAACCGTTGCAGACGCCGTAGAAAAGATACACTGTAGTGCATTACAGCGCTTTTAAACTCTTTAAAACGGTAAAGTGGTATATACAGTAGCTGTATACCAAATTCCAGCTCATTTAAACGTGTTTTATATTTTAACCATATTATTCCCTCTGAAGATTGCCCTAGAGGGCCCATTTACATCCTCCTTAAAGTTCTCCAAGCATATTACCAATTAACGGAAGCCCCGTGTCATCGGAGTTAACGTCTTCAAGTGGCAACCGAAACAGTATTTGTATATGTACGTATGTATAAAAATACTGTTTTGTCCTCTTTCGGACAGAGTAATCACCCAAAGCACCAACTCTGTCCTTGTCGTCGAATAAATACAAAATGCAACACTTTCGCCATCGTCATGTTTTCATATGTCCTCACCATAGTTGTCTTATGACAAGCAGTGTCTGGGGCTGCTTGCTTTCCGTTGTTGACGTGGTCGTAGTCACTGTCACTAGCAGCAAGCATCACCAACATGATAACTTAAAGTCACTGCTTGTTATAAACAGCTTTGGTGATAATAACTCATAAGGCTCTTATGAATTATCCTCACCCTCGGGTTCCTATGACAACCAGCCTGGAGGACGACGTTAAGTTATCATCTTCGAACTCATTCGAGCTAGTGTTCCTCCCACTCCAATTGATTGGTAAAATCAGTTTTTTTTGAATATCGCTGTCGTTAATGAGATATACTGCCGACGGACGGCCGGCCGGGGTTTACAGACACCCGAAACGATTCCAGAAGGTACACCACAGTGTATGTTAATACTGAAACTCCCTACCGGTTATACACAACGTAATGTTGGACTGCCAAACGCAATTTTCTCTTTGGTATTTCTCTGCGTATACAAACTAGGTTGCTTTATTTAATGCGTCACTGGCAAAATTGTAATTGCATGTACAAACGGAATGCAAAGCTTAAAAATATAAAACGTTAAAGCAAATAATTCGTGACATCTCGTGTGTATACTTTATGGGGTGCGCTTCCGTGTTGGCTAACTACCTAAAAATTCCAAGTTGGATATCCAAAACTTCAATATCAATCAAAATAGGAATCCTGTCACATGAAACTGAAACCAATCTAAAGTAAAGAAAGTAGCTATCATATGTATTTATTTGGCAGAAGAAGTATTAGTATATCTTCCCAGCGGGTGCCACAAAAATAACAGGAATATAATATCCCAAAAATGACGCATCCTGTGTAGGGTTGACAATTCAGTTTGCTTTTATAATTTGGAAAGCATTATTTGCTGGTATGGAGCAAATGTGCCAGAGTATAACTTATAGTTGCAACTATACAACATACCACTGGCGTGCAAGGTACGGTGATCATATGTCCTATTTTTCATAGTACAGTACTATATTTCAGAGCCTGTACTATGTGTCCTATAAACGTACTATAAATTCGAACCGTGTACTATATGTACTATATTTCCCCATTTTAAAGGTTCTTCTAAAATTGTAGACATTCGTACCACAAAGGTTGAACATTAGTGGCCAAATCGTTAATAACCAATCATAATAATAATAACTACGATCATTAGTCAGCTTCTTAAAACTGCTAACTATGCAATCATATTTGTGCTCCCGTGGATACAACTCATAATTCATAGATATGTGAATTCTGCACTTGTGAAACGTTAATAATGTAACATAATTTTACAAAATCATAAAAACATTTAATTTTTTAATTCGTGAGCACGGTTTTGAAATTCCATAAAATAGCGAACTTATGATAACAAAGAGATCCAAGCATAGCTTGGTTTACAAAAAACTCCGTTTGTACGCTGTACGTTGTAGCTAGCAATATAAGCCTACGCAAAATTCGTCATTTAAAATCGAGTAATATTCTACGAACTGGATAAATATGTCTTCAGTCCTATTTTGAGTTTTGAGCTACGTTGCTATATAAAAAACTACGTTTTCTGCACGGCAGAGGTAGGCAAAAAAGTGTTGCATATTTTTGTGACATTTTTAGCATTGCGTAAATTGAAAAAGATAGTCATAAAGATATAAGAAAGTCATAAGGTAACCCTTGTAGCCCAATTCCGCCGTGTGAAAAAACTTGAAACTTTATTAGTAGAATAAAGTAACGCAAAACTATCTGCCAGACAAAAAATCAGGCATATTTGCCGAGTATGTTGCAAGTTACATAGTATTGCAACGGGTTTAATGTAGAACGGTAGCTGTTTGTCAAATTCACGAAGTTCATAAGTCATGTAATTTATGTAATTGAACTAAAATACACCGATTTTCTTTATGCTTTTGCATGGTTTTTACGCCATTTGCTAAACAAACATACGATCGTTATTGCGATTTTCATTTTTGAAATTTACCCCAACTTTTGTTCTCTGGGTACAGAAATATTTTTTAAATTACTGCATTATTTTACTACTATTATTTAGTACTACCTCTGCATTTCAGCAGTTAAATGATAATATGTACTTTAAAAATAGCGAGAATAAGTGGTCCAATTTCACATGGACTGTACGAAAATGGACTTTTTAGAAAATGGAAAATATGTGTACTACATTATCGCAATAATTTTAAAAATTTGTACTATATTTGGCTTAAAATATTATGGTCACCGTAGTGCAAGGGGAAAAACAAGTAGTGTTGTTGTTATGAATCATTTAAAAAGTTAATCCTTGACGAATAGGGTAACATTATAACTTATCTATATATTTAACTTATTTGCCCGCCAATAGGATTACATGCGAACTTATAAACGCACCGACATATATAAGTAATACGTCGCTAGAAAGGCTGCTCCAAGAAGAAGAGAAAACCGCATTTTAATTTTTGAACTTTACGTTGTGAGGCAATGGCAAGACTAAAGTTTACACCCACCTTTTTATATTACATGTATTTCTCGTTGTTGAGTTGCATAGTATTTTAGCAGAACTCCTCCGACAGTACCTGCCCTACAGTCCTGCTATTTTACCCCAGGGGAAGGCGAGGGGTACATTTTGTACCTGAATTTGGGTTTCGGTATGGTACTTGGAGGAGTTACTATTGCCTGCATCAAGTGAGTTAGGCAATGATGTCGTCATATGAACAGCCAATACAAGTGCGGTGAATACCCGCAATCTTGAACGCAAAACCGACATAATTATAACTGCAACATCAATCATCTTTGGGAGCATCGTGATACTTAATAGCTGTGAGGAAAACCTACCAGTGGGAATTATGCTTGATTTTGTCATAATCGTTGTCATGCCTATACCGTTAACTTGTATTTAAATACGTACTTCTAATGCGTGCCCCGCACGCGCAAATGCGTACTTGAAGCATTATTACATTCAGAATCTTCATCCTTATTTTTACCTCGGAAATCATTGATAGAACACTGATCTGCCATTCGGAGATATTCAGTTTTTAAAATGCTATTCCTTAATTTCTTAAGGGGCCACTCATTATATACAGACGTTTTTTAACCCATTTCATTGTCAAATAACCGTGCAGACATGTTTGTTTAGATAACTTTTAGACCCACCCATTAATGCAGCAAGAACACGTAATGCGTCGATGAATACTGACGTACCCTTAATGAATCTCAGGAATTCCGTTGTCCTATCAACAGTATCCTGGATACAAAAGGGATGAAGATTCCGAATATTCCAAATAAACGATTCAGCGGAATGCGTCCGCCATTGTTGTGAAAAAAAAATTTGTTCGCGAAATTATTATATTTTCATTCATATCATGCTTTATCTCGGCATAGAAATGGAGTTTTCAACCTGAAACAATTTTTAATGAACAGATGAGGGTAGCAGTTTTCAAAAATTATATTTTGTAGCAGCAACAGAGTAGATGTCATACTTATTTAGTTCTTATTTATCGGGTATACAAGCTACTGTACGCTAATAATATTTCTGTGGAAAACTAGACCGTTGCTCAAAAGAAAAGTGGCAACAATCATGGAAAAAGTACTGTGCACTTAAAATGACGATTGCAGTTATGAATCACGTGTATGACACCATTCTCAAGTTGATACATGTTGGAAATGTACTTATGTATGCAGTCTTGATGACACTGCATATTTCGTGAGCACACCATATCACTTACTATGATACTATATACCATAAATTTTGTCAAACCAGAGGTTTTCTACTACTGAACCGGGAAAGTATCAATTTTTCAATTCTCATGGGCATTTTTACGATAATCGTAAATAGCGTTTTTTTGCCGTAGCGAACGAAGCTCATCAATATATCATTGTAACCGCATGTTTAATTATTACAAAATAACAGGTGGTGTGTGGGGTGAAATATCCTGTAACTATACTAGTATTTGTGATTATAGAGAAATAAAATGTCCATGTTAATCAGCTAACTTCTTAGAGGCAGCAGAATATTTAGCAACTCATGTATATTTCAGAACATCACAACTATTCAACACATAAATTTCAGAAGTTATGGCCTGTAACCAGTTGTATGTCCGTATGCCTACGTGTGTTAATAAGCTACGATATCTCGGAAACTACATTTTCAATTCAAAATTCTGTTTGCATCGGTAGCCTGTTTAGGCAAGTTGTCCGAGCGAATTAGAATATGAGCTTTGTGTGGTGGTCTCCCACACGAACGCTTTTTTATTTCATTCTCACAAAATTTTGAATTTAATTCAATCCCACTTAATTAACCCTTGAAAATGCTTAATAATGTAAAAAAAATTAAATAAAAATACAACTATGTTTAATATAGCATTATTTAAATGACAATACAATACATGGATCAGCTGGGAGGATTAGAAATATTAAAACAACATGTAATGTAAATGCTTTTAAACATAAACCGGGAGCTGTAGCTACAAGTTTGCCAGTATATTTGTTAAGCTTCCTCTTAAAATATCACTTGTGGAAAATTTAACGTTTACCAAAATCTGAATGTTTGGTACAATATTTTTAAAACAATTTAAGACACAGTAATCAGAACGTTGATTCGTAACTGGTCTTTGCATTCATAACCATTTTATTATCGTTGCACATCATAAAAATTACAGCTTTTAGGACTTGCTGCGTCAACATTCTTCACGGTGGCCGATAATTAAAAATAATAGTCAATTAAAACATGTTCTACAATAATATCCTAGTTTACCATATTCGTACGTCATTGTCCTCGATCCATCTTAAAACGATTACTCTTTTCCTCAATGACTCTGCATTGAATTTTGCACTCATCAATCAATCCCCACAAGCAAGGTAAACATGAAGGTCAACGCGGAACTTGTCTCATTTCTCATGACGATTTTATTTTTTGGCTGCTGAATCGGTATGCAATATTTTGAATAATTATAAAATGTATACGTGCTTCCCTAAATATCAAAATATTCAAAAATATAGCTATACCAAATATCTGTCAACCCATGTCGCAATGCCTCTGGTAATTACACCACCAAAATCGCAATGTTTAACGCTAGTACTGCTAGTAGCTTTATTGCTGATATATTAATATACATTTTGTATAGTAATAATATAATGGTATGATTGACAGTAAATAAATTCATCAATTCATTCATTCATTTGTTTAACAACAAGTTTCTGTTTACCTCGCGTTTACAAAATAAAAAGAATTCCAATTTTGCCCGGGGGATTGACGACGGGGCATCATGTTATTCATTTGCAGTTTGCACTCATGTTTGTTCAGCTGAGGCAATTTAATTTCCGAAACGATTTTTTTTATCCTCGGTTCATTCTACCCCGAAGAAAAGATGCTTTAATAATGTTTGCTGACAAAACAACACTAATAATGAGTTAAGGGTGATTAGCTACTAACGTTAGGTAAAAACTAGGAACCCGCGCTGGTAAAATTTCCCGATTTGTAACAGTTTTTTTACAAAGTCTGTAAAGAAAATTATTGTAGAAATTTGCAGAAAACATCTATATGATTAAAACTCATGGGCATTTTCTTCTGTGGTTGCTAAGACTTTTTTGTTTCGGGGTGTAGAAATCTCACTAATATATCATTTTAACCGCAATCGCTGGGGCATGTGTATATGGGGTAACAGGGGCCAAAATACAGAAATACAGATACATGAATACTTATTTTAAATTGAGGTAAAATTTCAAAGTTCATTTGGTTTAAAAGTGCATAAATATAATATAAAGCTTATAGATTGATATTAAATGGTGCAACTGAGATGCTTTTCAAACACCTGTTGTGTTTTCCCCTGTTCTTTAAAAAATCACCCGCGGGGGGTCATTATTTAAAAATAATTAAATGCGAACAATCCAAAGTGCGTATGCAGTGTCAATACGATTATGTATATGGGGTCATTCAGAAA
>JAHZNE010006651.1:0-25895 GCA_027744055.1 Callyntrura sp. NNG-2020
AGTCACCTTGAACGTTGACGTTAAAGAAAACGAAAAAGAATGACAGACTTGATGAAGGTAGACAACTTTGGTACAACATATTTACATAACCAGTCTGGCATCATTTTTGTGATACAAATCCTGTTGTGCTGAGATTTGCAAGCTCTAAAAGTTTGTAAACAGTCATTAATTTAAGTGCTGTAAACATTTAGTACACACACGTTAACTTTTATCGGTGCTTTACCATCTAACTGAATTATTATCCTCAATAAGTTTGTCCCCCCAAGTTTTTTCTCTACTGGCGAGAGAGTTTTTAAGGAAATTAAATATTTATGAATTCGGAATTTAATGCAAGCAATACCATCATCACCGCAAATCCAAAATCACGGCGGCTATATCTTGGCAGGGGAGAAAAAAAACTTTTGTACGGGGAAAACACGTAAACTTCAACAAGATAGTTGTAACCATTGCCTTAATAACAAAATCGATGGAAAAAGTACGCTGTAATGACTTTGCCTATACAATGTGTGTATGTACCCTCCTCACTGCTGCTGCCGCTTAGGTAAGGTATATACGTGATTTTTAATTCACGGGATGATGACGATAATGATGATTTGCACTTTCCGTGAAACTACAACCTCCAAGTTTATGAAGTTTAATATGAAATTTCCAAACGCTCCGAATTCCAGCAACATACTTTACATGCCATGACTTTCGACATGTAATTATTATCAAGCGCGATACAAAACATTCTCTCTGTAAAGTGTGCTCCACCACCACGACCAACAACAACAACATGGGCCAGAAGAGGCAAAAGCACTTAATGAAGTGCAATTTAAAAATGATATACGGTAAAGCAGAAACTCTCATTTTCATATATTATGTAAAAGGTAAATGAACTACAAAAACGGTTATACCCAACCTCCAGTAGCTGAGGTGGGTATTTTTTATGTGCCATGTTTGGCGCTTGATTAATATTATGTAGGTACATATATGCATACCAAAAATGTATGCATCTATCATCTATCTATCATCCAGTTTTTCCAGGAGAATATAGACAATTACGGGACGCTTTTCTACACATTATACAGGAATGCATAGGTATGTATATACCTGGCACATATGTTCTCTTCCCACTCTCTGCCTATTTTTATATGAAAAATTCCTGCTACTTATCCCTAAATTTGAGAGTACCCCTGCTTTCACGTGTTCAATGGCTGCTTTGTAGGAAAGGTATTAAATCATTGAAAAATTTCAGCATAATGAAAATCGCATCAAGAAAATTTCTACTAGTATACTGCGTGCTGCAGTTGAAGCAGTAGAAACGGGATAGATGTAATGTAAGAACACAACCTTTCTTCTTATACACGAATAAAGTGAATTAAATTAAACGCCCCTTCTGCGACGTTCGTGCAGCATTGTATATCTTTGCCTGCCTGTATTATATAAAGCGTTTAATATAAATATAACTCGGTACTTTTCCAAAAATCTTACCTTTTTGACACAATCAGTGATGAAACTCTAGTTGTTGTAACTGACAAAAGTAGGTGAAAAAAAAAACGATGATCAAACAAATTTCTATTAAATACACTTTACACAAAATAAAAAATGGACAAAACACTCAGATTTAAATTTTTTTCAACGTAGACAGTGAGATAGTTTGAGTTACATTTTAAAACTTAATAGTTATGAATAGGTATGGATGAAATATGTAAATGTAAGTGATTTTTGCTAATGCATTCACCTGCAATTAGAAGGTGGAGGTGAGGTGAGCGTAAAAACCTGACAAGGAGACGAAGTATGTTCCAACAGTCGCTTAACCGTATCAACGCACAGTTTGAAGTGAAAATGTAACAATGTTTAAGCCAACTAATTATATGTACAGTATATATTTCCAAATCTACTGGAGTTTTATGATCATTTTATTAAAAAGATTGTATTTACCATAATTAGGATGAAGAACTACGTGAACACGGCAAGTTCAACGGTATATATTGTTTATTTCATTGTATTCACCCCATTACCGTTTTGCTGACCTCTAATAAAAACTCTCTAAACATAAAATGGTGTTGTTTATCTCGTGTAGCGTGTGCTGTGCACCCCTGTTACAAAACCGGAAAATGTAGTGGATTTGAACAAACCAAAACCAACTTATGTCTTCCCATATTGTCCTGCAAAGGTATCCAACATTTTTTTCCTTTTTTCAACTTTATCAAGCAAAAGATACTACACCATTCCAAAATTCCAGTCCAGTTCATCCAGCAGATCGTTGGCATCTCGCATTACAGACGGCAACTGCCGCAATATTTCCATTTTGCCTTGCAAAGGTATGCTACCGTGAATCATGAAAGTCGTAACATCTTTCTTCGCTTGTGCAGTTTGGGACAAGATATAAAAACTTGTGTGCACCAAAAACACCACCAATCTTGATACTACTGTGCTCACTTTTGCTTGTTGCTTTTTCCGCAAGAAACATCATCTGGAAATATATGCTGTACCTATACCTTGTTAGAATCGGAACATATTATTACCCAGTCTGTGATGGTGCTGATGTCCGTTATCAGAATTGCTTCGAGCGGAACAAGATACAAGAGAAATCCCAATTTTACTCGCAGAAGAGAGTTAAACATCACTATATTTTCCACAGCGCAGCGGTAGTATCTACCTCATTTGTTACATTATTACCCGTTGGTGGTACGGTCTGTTTTGTTCACTACACCACCTCACTAAAAGGAAATGAAGGAACCGAACGGTGGCGACAAACAAAAAACAACTTTTTCCAAACGCTTTTCTTTTTATATATAACCATTATAATGCAATAATAACTGAAATAATATTCATTCCCCGTAAGTTTTTTTAACAAAAACTTTCCTTCCTGCGTTGTAAAATCCACGAAGAACGGAAAGGAAAACCAGAGGAATTTGCCATATTAAAATACCAAAGTCCGGTAGCTATGAACTAAGAGAGAGAGAGGGAGAGAGCACATGAAAAAAATTTGTTCAGTTTCTCCTATATCCTGTCTATTTCTCTGGCGAGTTATTTGGTATGTCCGAAAAGTTATTTTCAACACCGGAGAAAAGTCGAGTGAGTGAGTATAACGATAAGCATCACCACATTTTTCTCCAGTTACCGTCGTACCCCGTGTTGTATATGTGGACGATGCATATGCTATTTTATGGTGGAAGGTAAGTCGGTAGAGGGATAAATATACAAAGGATACCACCAATACACACAACACTACCGTGAATTTAAGTTGCATGTTGACTGCTGCCGCTGCGTCCAGAAAAGTTACGGTTTGGTCTTCTTGGTCATCGTCCAATTTCCTCGCTTAATTATTAAATGACCTACGGCCATGCACATTTTGTACAATGAAAATGCCAGAGAGTTACCGGAGGGAGAGAGAGAAATATTCCCATATTATCTCGACTTGGTTGCCGATTCTGTGTATCTGCTGTGCATGAAGCTTCACCAAACCAACACAATTTTTGGTATCGAAACTCTCAATAAATTTCCCTTGCGAATAAGGTTGCCTGAAAGTTGATAATGGTCGTAGAGGAATAGGTAATCTGTACAAAACACGTTGAAAATGTTGAACAAGAATGTTTTCGTTTTACGAAGGAAAATTATAACAATGTAGTCGTTGATAGGAGTACACTACTACTACTACTCGCGTCCCGTAACGGGGTTTGTTATGATATCTGAATTGAGCAAGGAACACGGTTTTCCCTTTCCTCTGTCCAGTTACAAGATTAATATTATTATTGAGGAAATTCCTTTCTGCTGAGGCGGAGTACGCCAAAACGTATGTAATATACCGGGAATGCCAGAGGAGGGGGAAATCAGCCAAAAATTACAGAAAATACCTCTATCCTACATGGACGACCTGATTGTTGTTATTGAATTTGAGTAAATGTACGGATATAGGTATTTCAATAAGTGGACCACTTTCCTTTCCAATGTCTGTGTCCCTCGACACTCGACACTGTAGTAGTTATCAGTTCTCGGTTGTTTCCTATTAGCTTCAAGTTGTTTTGTTTGTTGGGTCTGTGTAATGATGACGAAGGAATAGACACAAAAGCAAATAAGCCTGGAGTTGGTCCGCCACACCGGAAAATGGAAAAGTTTACAAAAAATCTACTAACTCCCACGCCCGCTGTATTCTTTCATTTGGTGTATAATATGCAAAAATGAAACATGTTGCAAAAGTTTTCCCATCCCAATTAATACCACGCTTTTTTTGTATAATCGCCTCGTCGTTAAAAGTGGAATCGCTTGAAAAAATAGTGTGGTGGTATGCGAGAGTATGAAAAAAGACAACTTTTTGGCAAGTTGAAGTCATTCTGTTGTCTACGAAAATAATGAAAAGTGCACGATTTTTGCGTTACTCGTCATCCGTCTATCCTACTACCCTGAAACTTTGTAGTGTGTAGTGAAGTAGTAGAATATTTTTTCATTTGTGTTGATTTTCATTATTTTGCTGTTAATTAACAGCAACAAACTGCATTTTGATTCCGGTAGTTTGTCGGGGGTAGACATATGCTGTTTACTTTTTCCTTCTATTAAAAATCATCAATCAGTGCACGAATCCGTATTCCTTCTGCTTCTCGTGCATATATTGAGAAGAGGATAAAGTGTACAGTTTTGGGAGGAACGTCGGAGTAAATGAATAGGACTGAACCTGTTAAAAATAATTACGATTTTTGCTTAAAACCCGTCCCCAAAATTCATTAACTTTCTCGACATTAGCATTAGTATTCGGAGAAGCAGTATCTGGCAGAAATTAATGTGCTTTTTCTAAATTAGATATTATATACAACCGTCCTCGTCCTCCAACATTTCCCATGAAAACTCACGGGAGAGCAGAAGAAATTATGTGACGGTGACAAAACAAGTGTCCTGAACTAATTTCTAGCGACTTGGACGTACGTCGTAGACACAACAGCCTAACCTTGTTTAGTAGGAACAGTAGTCGGAGAAAAAAGAAAGAAAGACACCAGAGTTCCGTTGTTTCACCGACAGAAAAGACACAACAGCTTGCTCGTTTGCTGCATACGTGATTTCTTTTTAGCTTTCCAAAAAAGACAAAGTAGTTGACGTGTGACTAATTAGCCCGCTCATGACAGATTGAGATGAGAATCGTGAGGCTCGCTTGGAAGGGAATAAAGTGGAGGAGAGAAGAAGGAAACAGGGAAAAACGTAACAGAAACAACAACACTTGAGAAAACGTAGTACATCTTCAACGAGTTGAAAAGCTCCACCGAACCAACAACGGGTCTACGATATTCCTGAGTTTCACCGGAGAACTCTTCGCACGAAAAGGGAGCATAACGGAAGACGAAAAACCCGGTGAAAAGAAAAGGCAGTGGCAGAAGCATAAGGAAAGTGTCCTTTTTGTAAGCAATTTCATCACAATAATAATAATTCCGCAGGAGCATCCGACCAACACACTTCTTGGAAAGGCATAAAAAAGAAAAAGAAATAGGAAAAAATGTATCCGTTTATGGAAAGTTATAGAAGGAGTAGCACGGAATGCAACATTGTTGCGTTGTTGTCATTATCATCATCAGGCAGATCTGGCATCCCTTGGCACACAAGGTTGAAAAGGAGGATGCGACTCCTGTGGAATCGGTAATCAGGCAGGAATAACTACAACTACAGACACAACAGCAGCACACCAGGGAAAGTAAGTGGTAACGGAAGCCAAAAAACGGAGAAGAAAAATGACAGGAGAGAAGAAACGGCAGCAATGACGGTGGTGGTGGTGGTGGTGGTGGCGGCAGGTCTACCGCTGCTATTCTAAGCTGCCAGGGTAGGACGGTACACACGTACGTGAAAGAACAGAAGCAGAGAAAATGTGAAAGATTGGTTACGGAAGACGATGAAAAGAAGTGGTACATCTGTAACAATCTACATGATGATGACGATGATGATGATACAACGTAAGTTTCCTTTTCTCCTTCTCGTTTTTCCCCTGAAAAATATACCTTAATACGTGTGGTTTTTCACTCTTATTGTGTGGATAATATGCAACACTTTTCCTCCAGTAGTGTCGTGCAAGCTTGTACTACCTACACAGACACCGACTCTACCTCATTTTTCTTTTCTTTTTCGGTGGAAACGAAACGTAACACTGAACTATGAGGTACAACGTGTTGTAACAGGAAACATGTCTTATGAATGATACTTCCATGGCAGAACGACGCCGCAGCGCGGTGTGTCTATGTGTTTTTTTGTATTTGGATCTGGCAGTAATAGCATGATCTTATGGCGAAGTAATATGTAAATACGATACAATGGCAGGAAAAAGGTATCCATTATGTTTCTGTAGGAGAGGAAGCCAGAAAAAATATTCGTTCCAGGAGCAGCCGTAGAATTCCAGAGAAGAAGAAAGAAGATATGTACATACATCAACCTACCCCGATTTCTGTTCCAACTCACTTTCTTTTTATAAAGGGAGCGCAATAATAATTATTCTGGAGAGAAACTCACGAAAAAGAAAACCCGAGAAACAAGGATAAACCTGCCGAGCAAGACAATAGTAGTGGATTTGCAATGGCACAGTGTCTACTTTTTTAGGTACATGTCTATTAAGTATCCTGCGGAATGCCAGCTACCTACCGAGCACATGTTTCAGACGACCACACAGGTTTCAAATTTTACGCTTCGGTAAAAGTTGGGAAAAGTGGAAGAATAAAGGACAAAAAAGAAAGGAGAAGAGCACAGAGTAGAGAGAAAGTAATGAAAATCTATATACATCCACTTTTGTGCCATATCGTGCCATGATTACCATTACGATGCCATTGTACACCACCCCACTACTCGGTACAACAATACATTCAACTATATCTGGTGAAAAAGCACACATACACGAATATTGGAAGTTTAGAAGTCAGTCAAGGGGAAGAAAAGGAAAAGAAAGAAAGAAGAATTAAGAGAAGAGGAGCGAAAGAAAAGTCAGTGTAATTAGTAACAATTCAATTAGTCGTAATTAATGTCTCCAACGTCATTTGCATTCCAAATAAAAAGCAGGCAGCCAACGAACGACGACTACGACGACGACGTATCCCCAGTATACGTGCTTGTGTTCTACAGGGAACATGCCAATGGACAGAAGGCATGTACTGGCAAAAAGTCACGGAATAACGTACCGTTGTTACCGTACCGAAAGAAGTTTTTTGTTTCACTGTTTCAGTCATAAGTGTGCAGTCACTGTGGGATGTATGTAAAATATATAACTGTAAAAAAGTATGCGTATCCGTGTAGATGAGAGGCGATGAGACCCCAACAAAACTTTGGGTTGAACTTAAACAGATGTGATGAGAAAGAAGCCGAGAGGAGCAGGAGCAACCTCAAATGTACAGATATAACTTCTCACACGTTTCCTTGTGTGTGCACTTCCAGATTAGGGGATGATGTAAGGAAGGACTCGAGCATTACGTTTCTGCTATGTGCTTATATAACGACACATACACAAGTATCTGTTACAGATATGTAGAAAAAGCACTAATGTTGTTGGTGCGATGATGACGATGAAGTGTATTATAGCTTTGGCGACTATAATACACTTGTACTTTCCCTCTTGTTACAACAAAAGAAGACGACCGGCTTGCTTTGGTGATGATGCGCCCATTATGTAAATATGATTTGCAGGAAATAAAACAATCTTTTTGAACGTTGTTTTCTACGTGTTGTTCTGCTGCTACTGCTACGCTACCACTAAAGCTGTTAGAATGGATACGTTTCATTTCCCTGTCATTTACATGCATAAGATGTAACCCTTCAAAACGGAAAACTTCTTTTGTTATGCAATGAGTGGGGAAATAAAAATGTGTCTGGTTACGTTTGCTGTTGATGATGATGACGGTAGTAAACATACGTGTGTGTAGGTAGGTACCTCTTTAGATGAACCACCTATTTTGTCAACAACCCCTTCAGTGAATATGAGACGTGCAAGGAGGGCACGACGGGTACGTACTGAAATTTCATGCCGATTGAGCTCTCGTGGTAGATAAACCTAAATGTCGGTTCGGTGCGTAGTGAGAATTAATTGGGGAGCTAAGTGGACCAAAACTGTAATTTATATTTCACGTGAGTTGTCTATATAGAAAATCAATAATTGTTTATTCGTATATACAGTTCGCTTTGACGCTATTGTCATACGACACTGCAGAACAATTTTTTTAAAACTTTTTTTGGCTTATTGGTCGAATGGAGTATACAGATAAAATGGTGTGTCGGCCGTCATAATTCTTTTTTCCATTAATTTTTCTAGGGGTAGTTCCTCCTCAGCTAATGTGACTTTACCAACCACCAGACCACTTATTCTACACCAAGAGTTATTGACATGGAAAGGAAGCCAAGGAATTACTTTCAGTTACTTTTCTTCCTGTCGACGAAGAGCACTTTTCTTCACACCCTGGAAAGAGAGGGAAAGAGAGAATAGCCATAATCATGCCACCGCAGCACACCATTTGCTACCGGGCATTAGGATAAAGAGTGTTCTCACACTTTTCCCTTAACAGTCGACGATACAAGAAGACGAGACAGTGTACAATGTTCCTGGAAGTCAACACGAATCTAAGTGGGTCTGAAATACACACTACCTATAAGTATAGCTTAAAATATCCGGATTTTGCTCACATTTTCCCATCCCATCTCTCCCACTTTTATTCAGATGGATCGCATTCGGATATATGAAACTATTCCCATTCTTCTTTTCTCCTTCCTCTTTTTTATTATTCTTTTCTTTCAGCCTTTCCCTTATGGTTGGGTGCCATATTATCTGTGCCCGTGCCAGCCAGCTACTTTAAGAAAATGCCTCTGTATATGTGTGTGTGTGCTTTAACTTGTTCTCCTTCTTCCTTAGAAAAGTGAGATGAGCTAAAAGTAAGTTGAATAAGTAGTAAGAGCAATAATGAAAATAGCAAAAGAGTGTACCACTTCGTTGGGATATATCATCATCACTATCAGTAAAGTAGCCCTACAACTGACTTTTCTACGACTCTGTGCGGTTGGATTCCATTTCCTGTATGTCTGTGTATGTTTGTAGTAACACACAGAGAGACTTCCCTACAAGTCAATTCATTCAGGAGAAAAAGACGAGAAACCTTGTATCGTCTCGTTTTTTAGCGCCTGACTTGCTACAAGGCTACTACTACTACTACTACTATACATACTAAGGGAAATCTCTTCCAAAAGAAAACCTAAAAAGTATTCCTGTTTTCTCTAATGTAACACTGTGCGAGGACATTAGCTCACATTTCCACGGCGGAAATGACTAGTTTCACCTCCTATTTTCTCATAATTTTCTCGCTATCTATCTTCTTTACTTGCCACCACACACAGAGGCACATTCACAACAACAATGACAACTTTCCACTTGTTATTTTATCCGTCTCGGTTTGTTTTAGTTGGAGAGACGAATAATAGCTGTAGTACTTTCGTAATGTATTGCTACATCCGTTGCAAACAGTTGGTCAGTTAGCTCGCTTTTTCACTATATGTATTTGTGTAGATAAAAATTCTTTTGGTGGATATCCTCATACAGGGAATAATGCTTCGTCCTGCTCATTAGTTTTGCCGAAAGATTAAACAAAATAGATCGATATACACACATACACTATCATCATACCTTTTATCTGAGGAATAGGATAAGGTACCACTCAACCGATCACAGAAAACCCTTTTCATAAGAAAATTAACCATTATCCTCTCTCTCAGAGATGTTAACTACGTCGAATTTAACTTACGCCGCCGCACACCTCTCGCGTATTTCAACGACAACTCCATTACTATTCTTCGCTGCACTTTCGTGAGGTTAATGGAAAGCGGGTAATGAAAAAATAATCAAGATTTCTAAAAACGATTTCTACTTGAAACTCTCTGAGAAAAGTACGTCGTCCCCAATTTTCTTTGATTGTCCCGACGATACGTTATCCTACTTTTACTTTTACCCCAACAAGAAGCAGAAGGTGGGAGGTAGGAAAAGTGCTCGAGCTTTTCCACATCCAGACATCCACACTTTCATTAAGTTATCTCCTGCAGATATCAGGAGACACTGTCAGTTTATTTGGTCGCAGAGTGCATACCAAGATTCTGAAGCAGCAACGGAAATGAATTTAGGATGAAATCAAGGTACATAATGTCCTTTTAATCAAGTTTCGGTGTTCAATTTAAAGTTCATTTCTTTCAGGAGTAAATGAACATGACGGGGATCAGGAAGAAAAAAAGGAAAATTCCCAAATTTCCTCCCCTTTAATTTAATTCTGAAGGTATTGTCAGCCAACAGCCGTATCTATCATCTACGGTTACCTAGAAAGGGGTTGTAAAGCAGCCAACAGCTGTAGTAGGTATGATTTCTTACGTAGGACGTCTCATTTTTAAACGGTGATGCCAACCTTTAGGAAATTTTGTCTACTTTTTCTGCATAATCATTTTACTAAATAGTAATAATGCTTTGACTTTTGTAGGAGAGCACAAGTACCTATGTCTGTGATAGGGAGAGAGAGTAAGAGAGAGAGAGGGAGTTATGTTTTCCCCCCGACTCGAGTGGCGACGACCAACCAAGATATCATAATACATTTACTCCCAACTTTGCTTTCGTCTTCCAAATCCTGTGTGCTTTGCTCTTCTTTCAAACTTTTGGGTCCAGAGAACCGCTTCTTTTTTTGGTGTGAGAGAAGTAAGTGGACCGACTAAATCTTTTTTCTTCTTCGTGCATTGTACCCGTGAAAGTACAAAAGGGGCTAAAAGGAAGGGAGAAAAAAAGTTGGAAGAAAAAGACGACGACGAAGAAGAGGCTTCACTACATCCTCACCACTATTCTCATTTGACTTACTTTTTTTTTACCGCTTTTCAATAATATCGAAAAGCTTTTTTCTGTATTCCCTTCAATATCGCGACAGGCTTTGTGTATATTATAAGCTAAGCTCCCTCTCTCTCTCTCTACCTTCATTGTAATAGTAATCATAATCATCCTTATCCTCGCGCATTCAGCCACAACAGAGCTTTTACCACCCAACGCCATCATCGACGTCGTCGTCGTTCCTGTAGTCATTGTTGGTCAGTTACACCATAAATGCATTATTTGTATGAATACGGATGATAGCCAGTGGACTTTTTCCCTTGTTGTTGTAAAAGGAAGAAAATGAGAGTTTCATGAGCATGAAGTGTGTAATAATAACAATATAACAATGATGTTTATAGTGTAATGTTACGGTTGGCACACTCACTCACTCCGTAACACTTTTTTGGCTTGTTCGCTTATTCACTTTTTCTCTCCCACTCACCAGCACTCACGTAGCAATCTTTCCACGGCAGATCTTCTCCTTTTGTTAACGTGCAGTGTACTACTAAGGTACTTCCGAAAGTATCGGAAAGACGTGCCCGAAAATGGAGTTACTATATGGCAGCTTCCCCGCCACCGTCATCATCATCTCTTTAGCTTTTTTCACACTGTCCATCCCTAAAAGTCCTGTCAGAAATAGATAACGGTGTGGAAGAAAAATCGTTCAGTTATTCCTGTTCATATACAAAGTTCAGCTTTGGCGGTGTGTATTCGTGTTATTGTTGCTGCTTTGCTTGATCGTCTTCTTGTCATAATAATAAGTAATACCTAAGTTTCCACTTCCTCCACCGTCACCATTATCATCCTACCCTTATGTTGTTCTATTATATGGGACGGCGGAAAGCACAGTGAAAACGATGATATGTTTTTTGTATTAAGGACGTCCGATCATTATTAACGGACTGGTGAGCAGAAGAAACAGCTATTCTTTCGTGTGTGTGTGTGTGTGTAAGTATACATTTTTTTGCTAAATCATTTTTAGGAAAAAAGCATATAGAGAAGAAAGTGACGGAGGGAAAATCCACTGAAGAAGATTAGCTTTTTTTTCTCTCTCTCCCTCTACTTTACTTATGATGACGGACTGGACAGGCAGCGGTAACCAATAAACGGTAAGTAACGTGAAGAAAGTAAATTCATGAAAGTAACTGACGAAGAGGAACAAATGCCGGACACGACTAGAGATATTATTAGGCTACTGCTGAAGTGGGGAAGAAAAGCTTTACGGAAACTGTGATAAATACACAGAAATATATATTCGTGTGTGTGTATGTGTGGAGGAGCTTTCCAGACAATTTTTATCTCTCTGAAATGGCAACTTTCACACAACGTTACTGTCCATTTGAATACATACACGACGAGCTTCTTGCTCCGGCCAGAACGTATACTGTACACCTTGTCAAATTGTTATTCCCTCCAGTGGACTGGAGTGAATAAACAAAAAAATGTTTCAGCAAAGACGTGCTTTCAGGGGAAGAGAAAAAATAGGAAAACTCTAATAAAAGCCGGTGTCATATTCCTGTCACCTTCCCTGTTGACCAGAGAACCATATGACATATCTTTAAATTGGTGATGGTGGCTGCGGAAAAACGACGGTGAAGCCAGTAAGACAAAGGCATGCACACACACACATACATATAACAACTCCCCATCCCTTCCCTACCCGAAAAATTTCAAGTACCGGTTGTGTGATGCGTGGTGCTTATGGACGTACTCCATATTTTTAAATATATTTGTGAAATCCACTCTTTCAGTCTCGTATTCATATTTATTATGTCTACTCCTCTTGTCTGACAGTCTTCTCCCTGACTCTTTTTTTACTGGTTGTAGTTACGTGTGTTTTTAAAGGCCAGCGAACTATACCTAACAAAAAACAACGTTGTTCTTGTCCCTTTTTTGTTCCTTTTCCGGTTGAATTGAACAACACAACAGAGCGTATATATCCAATAGTGCAAAAGGAGCAGAAGGCAGATGTTGTTGTTCTTTATATAACTGAAACGTAGACATGAGTGTACAAAATATGTAGTGCAAATACCAAAAGGAAAAAACCTAAATATGTCCTTTGAGTATAAAAAAATATATTCATACGTCGTTATTATTATCACTACGTGTGTGTACATACGTGCATACTAATAACAACAATCATCTATTTTATTCCATTCCATAAAACACGAGTCTCATTCTGGAGTCAGTTGGAATCAAGATTTATGGCTTTTGATCCACTCGTTCTCTCTCTCAAAGGACCACAACATGGGAAAGTTTGCAAGAACAGTGAATGAGCGAGAGAGAGAGAGAGAGAGAGTGGTCGACAAGTAGTAACCGTAGTGGCGTTGCATATTTTGCCCTTTTGTACCAATAATAATATTAGAAAATAAGTTGCTGTTATTGTACTGTACACACCGTTTAAATGCACTCGTTCAGAGAAAAGCAATTATGCATGTCGTTTCATATTGTGTGCTGTTGTATGTATATAATCCCATCTCATTTAGAAATGAACATCCTGTGAAGCAAAAGAGAGAAAAAATGAAGCGCAATAATGGCTTCCGAATGTTTTGACAAAGTGCTGCACAAATTTGGGAGTGCTTCCCGCAATATAGCAACAACGTATATTACGTGTCGTGCATACGTCATCAGGCGTAATAGGAAGAAAGTATATACAATAAGAGTACTTGGAGTTTTTTAATCAGACTAATTATTATTATAACGTATTGCATAGGAGACATCGAGTTGAACAGGCAAGAACTAATTTGTCCGTTTCTGTTTTGACTCCTTCTCAGAACAGATGTATATTCTATGTGTCGGCGTTCTCGCAATTCTCGGTAATAAGAAGGGAAATGAAATGCTCATGTTTTCTACATTACCTGTTCGTAACAGGTTCATTTTTCGTTTCTAAAAATGAAAATTAGCACAAGTATCAACCTACATAGATTATTATTTTAAAAAAGAATAAAGCTCCTCCAAGATGTGTGCAAATTGCAAAAAGTCGTCATCATCATCTTCTCCTTTGCGAAAAGTTAAAGCTTTCTGAGAGAACACATGTGTGCGCAGCAGTTTGGTAGTTGTTGTTGTTTTAAAAGGTAAGATGAACTCACACAAAACTCATAAATACCCTATCTGTTTGTTTCCTCTTCGTCTTCATTTTATAAACGAAAACGTGCTGTGATTTTTATGATTATTTGAGAGAAGCACCCGTTGTTGCTGCAGCTGTCTTTTCCGTTGAACTGTTCTGTAGGTACAACACCAATTTTATGTCTGGTGTGGGTGATAGGTGATACGATATTATTATTAGCACAAATAAAAAAAGAAGAGTGGCACAGAGGAGGAAGTGACTAAAGGAGAGAAAAAAACTGACATTGGGATGGTTTATTATACACTAATACCCTGGCTAACAGTCAACGAAACAGTAGTACAGTTACAAAGCCACCATCCCGAATAGCAGGCGCGCATGCAGCCTTACCCTATTTTGTTATTGGTTAAAATACCTTGAAAAATTGTGGATTGGTGATTATTTGGCAAAAATTATTGTAAATCGCCTGCATATAATGATGATGATATACAGTAAAACACACATAAATGAATGATTTACGTGCGCAATATATCGCGTTGGCATATGGCATCACCATCATCATCCTCCTCCTTCGTAATAATCCACCTCAGCTATAAATGGCAAAAGGGAAACAAGCACGTTACGTTTCCTGCCATAAACCATCTCTCTAAAATCCTCTCTCTCTCTCAACCTTCCCTATTTTTCCACTTTGTGCCCTCTCACTCTAACTGACTGAGAGTTGAGCGAGATGTGCATAGCATGCAGTCCGTAGCTTTTGGGGAAATATAATAGCAGGTTTATCGTTCTGTGCAAAAGTACACATGTTCATCTTTCTCTTTCCCTCTTGTTGTTTTACACCTTTTTACCTTTTACTTCCTTTATGTGCTCTGTTGTAGGACTGACGGTGATGGTGGTGCGGAGCTATTTCTGTCCATTACACTGCTGTGCTGTCTAGTTTTTTCTTTCTTTATTGAAAACTAGCCAACAGCAACCAAGTCGTTGGTGGTATGTAATACGGTGATGGTGATATGGAGGTGGTGGCAGTTAGAGAGAAGGAAAAATATGAAAAGCCTCCTTTTCATCCGTACTAATAACATTATTATCGGTATGATTATTGTTATGATTATACCACGTTCAAAAATATCGTTGTCTCATAAAAAACGCAAGTTATTTCCAGTCTTTATGTTCGCATCATCAGCAGGTTAACCGTCTATTCAATCAGCATCCGATTTTTTCACGCTGTTCTACAGCAGCAAACAAGCAACTTTTAGCAGCAGTGGAGAGACAGGGAGAGTACTTAACTATATCTCTACCTTCCCCATTTTTCCATTTTTTCTCTCTCACACAAAAGTGCCGATATAATGTGAAGTTGTAAAAGATTGACGGAAATGATTGCCAATTCATCTTTAACTCGTTGCTCCCGTGTTGGCCGTCAAGCCTGTGTGTGTACATATTTCCATCATCTCCATCAGTCCATTAAACAGGTTTTGTACTGACAGCAGGAGGTGTTCGGGAAAATATATAAGGTGGTGGTGGTACATGTGTATTTATGCTACACCACCATTTAAACGTGAGAAGTGAGAAAGAAATGGAGATGTATGGTTTTATGAATATATATATTTGTGTATGTGCCGTTGGCAATAGGTGAATTTTCAGGCCAATATAAACAAACACAAAAATGAGGGAAAATGTGTAAAATTGCGAGTTTTACAGGCTGAGAAATAAATGCTGAAAACATGACAAGTTTCTGGGAAACGGTCGTCATATTTAAATATCATCATCATTATCAACAGCAGGAGCAGCAGATGGATGAGGGTGTAAATAAAATTTTCTCATTTCATTTACTCCTGCAAAAAGTGATCTACTTGGGAAATGGCTGTCCATTTTTTGCAAAAATCAGTTTTCAGTTTTACTCACACGTCACATAATCATCGTACGATATGTACATGTGTGTGTGTGCTACTGTTCAAGGTTACACTATGAAAAGGTAAGTAAATACCATAATAAACCGGGCAAAAAGCCATGCAAATGAGAATTGGTGTTGTGATGGGCGTTTTATGTACATTTCTGCCGGTGATAAATATAACAATGAATTTCCAACAACAGACTAACACACAAGTTGGATTAGAAATGTACAAGTCAAGCGCAAGTAACATTGTTTAATGTGTAATATTAGTGGAGTGAAATGTTTTTCGGGTCTTGGCGTTTCTCTCTCTCTCTCTCTCTTGCTCATTCGGTCACGGTTACACAAGTTTCTCGGTGGTGTAGCTTGCGTTGCGTGTGTTCCTTTTTCCTTCAATAAATACTCTCCAAAAACTTTATATGTTTTCTCTCATCTTTCTCAGCAAAAGCAGCACCACCGCCAGCAGCCGTTACATTAATAATAACAATAGTAGAAAATGTACAGACAGCTAAAATCACTCAAATCACTCAGCGTCATGAGAGCGTTTGTCCTAGTTCACCGGAAATGTAGGGTGATTCCAAGTCCATCAATCCTGGTTCTTCCTCAATCCCCATCGTCATCATCGCCATTGCCATCGACAAACAGCCACAAAAAGCGTATACAACAACCATTTTCTGATGCTTTACCGTAACTGTTTGAATCTTTTCTTTTTTGTGCTCTCGACCACGAGTAATATACATTTTCAATAGACCACGCTCGCTTTCTATCGAAATTTTCACATTTGTCTGAGAGCTATAGATCCGACCGAACGATACAAAAGTGTATTATGGTGGTTGTAGTAGGTAAGGTAGATAGATTGTCGGTGATGTGATGATGATATAATGGCAGTGATGCTTCAGTGACTACGTTTGCTCCATCCTAAACGGATGGGAGATCGTGATGGACAGACGGATGGACCATGTACATCTTTTCGACTTTGTTGCACACACACAAACGGATCTAGACATGTATATACACGGTCTCCGGCTACAATGATACAAATTCATCATCATTGACGATGTGAACGCGATCTTACAAGCTATAACGCCCCAAAATAATCGTTTGTTGCCAATAATATTAATTTTCTTTGTTCCCATTCTTCTCCGAACAAAGCAAGGATGATAATACTGTTCCAAGTCAGTGGTTTGACTTCCGGAAACCTTTACTTTAGTTAATTCGGCAGCATGTGGTACGATTTGGATTTTTAAATCTTCTCTCCGAAACCCAAGAGACGCGAGGGAGTAAACAATGCAAACAGCTGGAAAAATATTGTGACGTATACTGGCTCCAGTCTGTACGTCTGCTCTGCTGGTTTATTTGTTGGCAGGCTCTCCAAACAGGAGATGACAACTGGCAAAATAACTATCAAAAACTTCAAAAATTGTTCGGGATGAAGAGATTGACATACATTTAAATAGACGGGAAAAGACATTTTGTTGAAAGATTTTTAGAGTCGATCAGTTCTTTCATATATTCTCTCGTGGTTTGTGCAGCTTTCCTTCAAAAAATTTATGTGCGAACGCAAACAATCGAATAGGTATATATACCTAAACAACAGAACTTATGCCATTGCAGACATGCAGTACATAATTCTTTTTTTTACTCGATATGCCTGTGGAGCTTTAAATATATCAGTGACAAGTGTATAAATCAGCAGACGAAAACGTAGGCCTATGCCGATTACTCAATTTATGCCGAAGAAATAATAAATTTTCGCCGTAACGACTTTCTAAGTCACAAAAGGGAGGTAAAAATTTACGGTGGTAAAACAACAAAAACGGTATTATCATCAAAGTCAGTACTTTGTCAGTTATTCTTTCCATTGCCGCCACTTGGTCCCGTACTAATGTGCGTACACAATAAAACAGAGAAAGCGGCATACAAACAAACCCTCTGACATTTTTGTACCATTATTTAGCCAAAAAAGCAACAATTCAGTTCTGTAATACAAATGATCCATTCTGAAGTCATTCTTACACTGCCGCACTTTGCTTTATTTATTTATACTATTTCACGTATTTTTTCCTCACTTTTCCCCTAAACTTCCTGTTTACTCTTTTTTATCCTCCTCGACTCCCGCGCCCTATTATTTTTCCTCATGATGAACAGGTTGTTTACCATGTTCCCGTGCGCATATTATACGAGAATTTCCTTTCTGTTGGGAATGTACACACTTACCAGCATCAATCATCGCATTTTTTCCTGTGCGCATTTTCCTATCACGACTATCCCAACCGACATATTTATACTATGAATATATTATACTTTAGCCGAACAACATGCACAAACAATCTTTCACAATAATATCTCTCAACATCTCCTCCTACACAGTTCTAAGTACTTTTTATTGTTACTCCACACATCTTCTCTCCCTGTGTATTTTTATTCACCAGAGAGGAGGAGGAGACGGGGAAGAAGACCGAAAGCTGAATGAAAGTAAGCCGGTAGAAAGGGATATGAATCTCATCATCTTCATCTGTAAAAAAGGTTTTCCCTACTTATTCCTCCGATGTATGCATCCCCTTGCCTGTGGCTCTTGTAATATAAATGCATGTGCTTATGTGTGCGTGTAGTTGCTTGTCTTGCTGCTGGCAGCCAGTAAGAAGATGGGTGACTTTTCTCCCTTTGTTGAATTGCTTATGACAATGCAGAAAAAACGTAAGTACACGTACGGTAGTGCACGCACGTATCAATGAGCACAACTTGTTTAATACGTATTGTTGATATTCATACTTTTACGGAGAAAGAGACAGGGAGAGAGAGAGAGAGAGAAAGAAAAAAGGTACAATAATATTTATGTATCTTCACATTTCCCTTTCTCTGTTCGATCCACTCTTTTCTTTCTGCCTCTCTTTCTATCTGTATTTCCTTCCTTCCTTTTTCCTTCCTCACAATTCATTCATACCATATGACTGGATCATTATCAAACATCCGTCATGCACTTGCAGTGACTGTCGGTGGTAGTGGTGGTGGTAGTAGCGGTGGATTGGATGTGAATATGATTTGTCAAATGGGATGGCAAGGAGAAGAGTGAATCTATAAAGTATGCAAGCGTATAAGATCGGTACTTTTAAAGTTGCCTTCACCGCCATTAAACACGGCATCGCATTGCTCATCCTCTTTATTCACAGTCAGTTGCTTTGGGTATAAGGTATTATTGTTATGATGACGATGATGTTGACGATGCTCACTTGAATGATAACAATATACTCCAGGAATAATACACGGTACACAATAAAATTGTGTTTCACACACACATATATATACATGCATATGTATGCATGCATGTCAATCCACCCAAGTATGAAGTGAAGAAGACGCATAATATTGATATCCTATCAAAACTGTCATCCGGACATAAGTTCTTTTATTTTCCCTCTAGCATATCTCTCATCTCTGCCCTTTTTCTCTGTATCTCAATGTATATGCCCTCTTATGTGATGGACGCGTATGAAGTTGAAACTGTATAAACACTTGTAATAGACTTGCGGGAGCTGCTACCTATTCATTATATAAGGATGCGGTTTGGGCCAGGATATGTTATGGTATAGCTATATGCTAGATCAGAAGAGGAGCATCGAAAATCAGAAAAACAGCACAAATAAAAAAGTATGTAGAATTGAGTTTTTCCACTTGGGAGACCTTTTTTTGTGGTTTGCCATGATAATCATAATAATACACCCTTTTAGTAAACTATTTCATCTTTTTGGCGGTGAAGATCTGCCTGCCATACCTTTGTGTATTTCGGGGTGATACCCAAAAACAATTTGACAGAAGGGACGATTATTACGCTGCAAGTTGGACACAAAATCCATATTTATATCCAAATATTCATGACAATCCACACCCAGTTGGTAAAAGTGTGCTGGAAAATGGGTTTAGAACGCAGGAAAAAGGTTTGAAAATAAATTGTTTTGCGACTGTCACTAGTTTAATAAAAGAGAAACGGTCATAACCACGCATATTTGGATCTTTGCTTTTGACCAAGTCGTGAAAAATTGGGACATTTTCTGCTGAGAGAGAAAGAAATGTACACACATGTGTTGCCATAATGTGTATTTTTGCTTTATAGGAATACTCGAGAAGGAATTATAATGATAAGTAATTGCACAACTCATCCACCACTTGAAATGGTGTAACAGTTAGTCATTCGTTGGAAATATCTCTCTAGCTATTTATATATATGTGCTTCGTAAAAACATAAACCGTTCCACCTTTAAACGCACTTTACAGACAGAAAACGGGCTTTTATAATAATCGATTTGTATCTCAAGAGCTCCTTACTCTGTGGAACTATACACACATATTATTTTATTTACACATTTTTTCCATTTGCATTTTCACCCAAGTAGAACATGAAGTTGGGGAATTAAAAGCCCATCCGCCGAATAATGCGCAAAGAAACATCCCATCAGAAAAGCCAATTCTCAATTTCTTGTCGGAGTAATCTATTCTGGCAACCGGCATATAATATGCTACGCTATCCTGTTTCTCCTTTCTCTCTCCTTGCCATGACATAAAATGCCACAGCCACACCTATACAGCAGGCACAACACTTTCCATTTTAAAAGTACATTTCTTTTGGTCGGTCGGTAGATCTAGTCTCCTGCTTTGGATATTTGGATGCAAATAATAGCCATTAAAACTATTTGTTCCTGCTTATCCATCCCGTACGGCACCACCAGAAAATTTGAATTATCCTAATGTATCTTCTCTTTCTCTTCTTCCAGTAAAATTACAAAAAAAAACTCCTTTTCTTCCTCATTGTCTCCGACAGTAGTAGTAACAACAGCAGCAGCCCAGCAAAAAATAGGGAGAGCCAGAGAAAGAGAGAAGGAGACAGACAGAATGAAAGGCAAGAAAAATTACACAAAAACAGGTCCAGACCTCGTTTTCCTTGCTTTCTTCATTCTTTCTTTGTCGTACACTTTCAACATTTCGCAGGAAAAGGAATATAATAGTATAAAAAGAAGCCAAGGAGAGCAAGAAAGAGAGAGAGAGAGAAAAAAAAAAGTCTCTACAACACACACACAAGCTCTCTCCAGTTTACAGGAGTGCCAAGGCAAAGGAGAATGCAGAAAGGAAATGGCCACACAGGCAAACTATACACACACTGAACAAAACGCCCGAATCTCGGAGAAATAGAGAGAGAGAGAGAAAGAGCAACATCAGTAGCATCAAAACATCGCAACAACACTACCAAAATGTACAACACACCATCTTTTTACGTGGCGTAAACCATTCAAATTTACATAATAATGCCTTGTTACAGCAGAATCAACACTAACAACAGCAATCGTAGTTACCCAGTAGTAGCAGCAGCAATACACCCTGATAAAACTACATATTTATATAGAAAAATATCGCATAAGAACGCCTATATAAACACACCAATACTCCACTTTTCCCCACGTTGCGTTGTTTGTTGTACTTTTTTCGGCTCTAAGATGCTCAGGGTAATCACACACACAACATTTGCATACGACAGACGAATATCATTTCCTGGCTCCTCGGCTGCCATCATCAACAACAACAGCATCGTTGTCGTCGTCATCATCATCTTCTGCATCTTTGCCTTCATAAAGAGAAGAATACCAGGTTTGTGTACACCTAAAAGGTTTTTTCTCCTTTTAGCACATGTAAAAACTCACAAGTAGTATCATCACGTAATAAAAAAACATCAACAATGAAAACAACCCTTTTTTGGATACGTCGCATCATAATCATGAGCAGCAGCAGAGTCATAGAGTAGTTTTAACAGCACCAACAATCAAATCTTGGTTCCCTGTACAAATATGTAATCAAACAACATGCTTTTGGCGTGCATCCGATACAGAAGAAGAGAGAATGGAAGGATACCGGGAAATTCAAAGCTGAGTTTGTATGCCCCTGTTTTCGGAGTTTTTTTTGCTTTTTTGTGCCCCCTTGCAATAATATCTTGTTTTTTACCTTCTGTTTACATGTAGTCTCATAAAGCAAACTTTTAAAAAACTATTTTACGTTTTTTTCTCAAAGTCTCCGATGATAAGCTAACAGATTCTCCATAAAGATGCAAAAAGGAAAAAATAATATTCCCCCCTTTACAACTGCTGGAATAATGGTAACAAACGTAATAATATCTAAATGCAATACATAATAATATGATATGATAATACTGCCGTGACTTTGCGTGTGTGTGTGTGTGTGTGCAAAAGAGGTTTGATGTGTTTCTTTCTTATTGCTTTTGCCTTTACTTTTTTATTATCTTTCCTTGATCTTTTTACTGTCGCTCTTTTCCTAGCCACTTTGTTTGCTTTGTGTCTTTCTGTGTGAGAGTATACATGTATGTGTGTGTATGCAAAGACTTTCCGGGAAGAGAGAGAGAAATAAGTAGAAAGAAAACTGGAACTTACTTTTCATCGTGGCGAATAGAAAAGACCGTGTGACGCGTCATTTGAAACATAAAAGGGAAAGTGTACGTGATTTTCATGTGATATTATCATTATCGTCGTCGTAGCAGTCACCATCATCATCATATCATATCGTATACCTTATTGCGATTGTCATGCATATTTTAATACGCTTCACTGAAGAAAACTGGTCCTTTGGTGAAGTTACGTAAAATACTTAAAAGATATACTCTACGACAACAAAGAATGACAAAACAAAATAGGATCAGAGAGACACACACATACACACACAGAAGGGGGAAAGTGTGTAGTGGAACAAATGGCGTTTTGTTGCGTAAAAGTTGATTTTATATTGTTGCAAGTTTTTTGAAGTATCTAGAGCAGGAGAAAGAAAGATCATAATAATAATACTGCATACAATAGTGGAAGGCACACCTATTTGTATACCTATGACGGTAGCCGATGTACCTAACTACATATATTTTCCCACTGCAACAACGGACTAATACACGGCATGTGTTGCAATCATTATTATTATTATTATATTGACCATCTCATCATATCAGATCACATCTCATCCACTTCTCCTAAATCCTCCCTTTACTACACTCCGAACATTACGTTAGAGCGTTTTGGATACTACTGGCACCAAGTTTTTAGTTTGCTCCTCCATGTCGAGTCGCGAGAAAGTAGTACAAAGCCATTCTACCGTAACTAACGCTCTGCTGATGATTTGCTCCAAAAAAAATTCACAAGAGAAAAGGAGAGAAAAGAGAGAATAAAGACAATGCATATTATTACTATCTCACACAATCTTCATCATCACCACCATCATCAGCAGCATCCTTCTTATACACACCCAAACATGTACATATATACCTATTCCCATTATTACGTGGGAATATACGTGTATACATACACGTAGAAAACGGATGAAGAAAAAGATGATGATAACACGATTTTATACTTTAGGCTCTCCTTCATATTCGGGGAGAAACGACTTTCGTAGAAGAAGTATGGATGAGGAGGATGATGATTATGGTGATACAAAGAAGAGAAAATGGTTACTTTTCGTAATAAAATTGGTAATCGTATTGTAGGAGGGTACTAGCAAACTACACACGGCTTTGTCCTACGTGTAATATGCATAAGAGCGTCATAACCCACAAGCACTATATAGTGCTACTGCCACCAGCACCCCGGCTGCTGCTGCTGCTTCCTCGTTCTCCTTTTTTCTTACCGTTGATTTTGATATTAGATGAAAGGTAGATGGGCTGTGCGGAGAAATGATGGTATTACTTTTATATTTGATACTTTTTGAGCAAAGACAAAATGCTCCATCATTATTATGATTATTTTCCCCATTTGTGTATATATTGTATGTTATGATGGACACTTTTATCTTCAAGTGGTAGTCGGAGCAGTTGTTGGCTGGCTGGTTAGAGTAGTAAGTTCACTTATAACTCGTTATATGGATGAATGTGTCGTCATAACGTAATAATAGCTTATGGGCCATTTTCCAGAAGGAGCAAAGCCAGTCGTAGTAGGAGAATCTGCTGGTATTATTATTATGAGCAATAGACACGACATACACTGTCGGAAAAATAGCAGCAACTTAACCGGTAGTACTAGAGGGAACGAATCTATATGGACCTAGCCTAGATCGTCACCGAAGCTTGAGAAGGTTTGAGTATGACTGAAGGAGACTGAAGAAGATAGAAAAAATCAAGACAAGCTGCTACCTTCGGGGTAATATTGTCATCATCATCATCAAGAGCATAAGATGATGATGGCCAGGCTCATCGTATACATTGGCGAGGCTCCTAAAACAAAATGGGTCGAGTGAAATGTGAAAGACAGACAAGAAAGACACACATCCCTGTACAACAGTAATGGGAGCTGAGAAAGTAAGTAAAAAGTAAACTGGAGAGGGAGAAAGAGAGGCAATAAGAAAGGGAATAAGGTAGTGTGGTAGGAGATAGTGTTTTTTTTCTTCGGGTTGGTTGCGGCTATACCTCATACACATGCACACACACCAGGGAAAGTTGTGAGGCTGCTGTCGGTACACATAAAAAATAAACTATGGCACTTTTTCCCGGTGTTATCATCATCACGAGCAACGTAAATGGGCCCAAGTCAATCCTTTTATCCAAATTGGCACCTCGACCATCGTCAGAGTCATTTCCGTCTATGATTATTACTGCTCCCGCCAGCCATTTAGAATAGTCACAGTGTGCACACCACACTAGGAAATAAATATTGAAGAAAAAGTGGAAATTGTAGCAGCGGTAGTGTGCTCTCTGATAGGTGGTAGAACCGTGCAACGATGATGCAGAGGAGATTTAAAGAAAGGGCCATTTTCCTATGCATTATGAGCTTCATAAAGTAAGACGAAATACATCTTTGAAGGAAACTGCCTCGTGAAAAACTAACGGCTTTTCTGTATATACCTACATGTACACACACCAAATATCGTTGACACTTAAACAGAAGTGAGCCTTTCCTTGGAACAAATTTTTTTGTATGCTGTGAGTAAACAATCAAAAGAAATACGGTAATATGACCAGTATTTAAAATGTAAATGGAGAAATTTTAACATTGGAATATCAGGTCCAATAAGAAACGTCAACGTACGAAAGAGCACGCATCCACACTTCTCTGTTTGCCACGCCTTAGCTTCTCTTCCAGGATGACTACACGTACTTTCCCACAATGCCCCAGATACACCTAGAATACATGAAGTGCCTCTGTCTATCACACAGGTAAGTTTCATCATAATAATGATGCTCACAAAAAATATTTTCCACCCCAAATCCCACCCACTCACCATACTTTATTACCATCATTCCTTCTTCTTCTTACCTCACCGTGCACCGGATTGGGGAAACGACGAACAGGGCACAGGTTGAAAAATTAGACGAGTTTGCGTCTACATACCCACCTTGCCACAAAGGTAACTCCTATCATCGTTATCATCATCATAATCATCAACAGAGCAGCATTTACCCATACAAATACGGAACCACCAAGCACACATCGGCAAGAACCGTCAGTACCACCACCGCCGCTGCACTACTACACAAGCTCACCTGAAAGCAGGGTAGAGAATGGAAATCAATACAATCCACCTTGTGCCTTGGCTCTCGTTCCTACTGTTCTCTGCCATCCTCATAACACCCCATACACAGGTAGGATAAGGTACGGTTTCCTCCCTATGCTAAGGTAAGCCCTGCCTCACAAAAGAGAAATACCTGCGCCATCAGACCTTCTCTACCTTGTAGCGCTACACATTAAGGCAGCACAAGTGTGGAGCAACGGTGTGTAGCAGTCGCTTGACGCAGTTCAGCTACGAAATTTTTTGCCGTGCTTCTCTCCCATTTTCATATATGTACCTACTCGTATCCCTTTTTCTCGCTCCCTGATGATTTCAGTACTCTCTCCTTTTTTCCTGCACACAACCTCTCTCTCGTCGTCTCCACCGACTAAAAATGTACCTAGCTAATGGGCTTTTCCACATTATTCTTCTTTTTCCTTTCTCCTCGCTCTACTTTGCACACAATACCTTCCCATGTTTTTTCACGTTCGGCAGCTTTGCCGAGCCCACATCTTACACAAAAAACCTCTCTCATCTCAAATAGAAATGTATATATACCCTCGGTTCCTATTTTTATCACAACTCTTCATCTTTCTCTTAAC
>JAHZNE010006652.1:0-30868 GCA_027744055.1 Callyntrura sp. NNG-2020
TTTTCACCAAAGCATGCCCGTTTTATTGGCTTTCTAAAATGCTATTCAAATCGAAAATCGTTTAGGGGCCCGAACCCCAAATTGGTCATTCACTGCGGCATGGATAACATGGTGGTATATGGACCATCAAACATTGAAGCCCCTGTAACTCTGGAACCACTTCGAGTTATGAAGTCATTCGAACGCCAAAATGTGTATTTTTATATACTCTTTAATACTAGTAAAAAAAAATTGTGGGTCAAAAATTTTCCTCTTATCGCACATGGTCATTGCAGAGCATAATTCCAAAAAAGCGGATGCTAGTTATAAAATTGGGAAGTGAGAACGAGGAAAAATGTAGGATGCGTGTCTACATTATTACTACTTACTACAATGATATTTTTGGTTTTATGAAGTCAATATGCAAAATAAAAATGTAAGGTTTTTATTTTTTTAAATTATCATTCGTATTGGATGTATACGTAGCATGTATTTTCGGATATTCTAAAAGAAGCGGCCTTTATCATTTCTGTCCAATGTCCTTAAACTAACGTTAAAGAAATTTGTCAACTCTTTCGCACAATACCATTGACGTTATAACGATTTTATTCGATCATATATTCTGAGTTAACGTAATGTAACCAACTACGTCTAATATACCACGACAAGATTACAATAAAGTAATGTCATAAATAAATGCTGCAAAATGTTAGAGTTTACAATATCAAATTCGGAAGTCATTATGCACGTGCACAGGCATGCAGCGTTCTGTTTATTGTAAATCACTGGTCAGACGGACTCCATGTATCACTTATCGCAGGTTGTACGTCGGCATTCTGCAATAAAACTTGAGAAACCGGTACTAATAACGCAGTATGTTGAATATCCTTATATTCTATTAATTCTTCGGTTCCTGGCCCATGTGAAATTTCTGACGAATGTGTTGGAGTATTTGAATCATTTTCGGTTTCCTGTATTGTGCCTACACAGGATGGTGCTGCTACCGCTTCTTGTAAGATGTTTTTTGTATCCCCTGATGCTTGTAGATCAATATGCATTTCTCCATCATCCTCCAGGCAATCTCCCACAATTTCATTGCGAAGTCTGTCCGGGTGTTTTTTGCAAAACTTGAGATGATTTCTAATATACTCTTGGTGAGCAAATCTATGAGGAAGGGGATTGTAAATCTCATTTTAAAAATAGCGGTCACCTAAACTTGGAACTTGGAATAACATTAAAATTTTCATACTTTTTGCCACAGTAGGTACATGGTACCTCAGTTTCAGTATGGTTGATTTCCTTGTGCCTTCTGTGAATTAACATACATTTTACAATTAATAATATTTACAACAAATACACCCGGGTATTCACTCCACAAAAGTTGGCGTTCTACCGTAAGCTCTGGGTAGTTGCGTATGATTTTCCACATAGATCGCACTTATTCGCGAACAGTTCCGTATGTGTTTTAATATGACGGCAGAGTAATGTAGTTGACGCTAACTCAAGACCGCAATGTTTGCATATGAGTTTTGTATTAGTAGTTGCGCGAGCTACAGCAGAAGAGCTGCTTCCACCTGTGTCTACCACTTCTGGATGGTCTTTCTTTATATGCTGTCTAAAGAAAATATCAATAATATTTGCAAAACATTCTATTTGAATTAGTAACTATAAAATCATTTGGCTATTAATATGTGGTCTTACTTTAGGGTTTCGTTGTAATTAAAATCTGCACCGCATATTTCACAGACATAGCTTTTTTCCTTCAAATGGCCATTCATATGACGCCTTAGTTTGGACATGTATAACATTCCTGTTGTAATCGAAACAAGAATATAATTGTATCAAATTACAAATTACAATTGAAGAATGATGATGAAATAATATCCACAGCTTTTTGGTGTTATTAATTTCGTCCCAACCTTACTTTAATATAAATATCTACAGTGACAAGAACTTTATTAAAGTTCAAATTACCTTTGCCGCAAATATCGCAAAAGTATTTGCTGTCCTTATTGTGAGTTTGCTGAACATGGTCTCTCAAATGTCTTGCCGAGCTAAACGCAGATAGGCAGTGGTTGCAGGAGTAAATAGCTCTAGAGATGAAAAGTTTAAATAATAGTGGTGGTGAAATTTGAACTTTTACCACTTAGAACGAGAGCACTGATCAAAGAGCAATATTATTTGAAAAGCACGTAGCATTAAAAGAGCATTTAATTCCAATATCTTTACTGACAAGGTAATTGGCCCACAGTGTTCCACCCCAATGTCTTTGTCGTAGTATACTAAATAAAGTACTTAATATTTAATATTAACACCGACACCTCATAAATATGCAAGTAAAGTTTTTAATTTACTTCTATTGAATTTTTACTTTATTTTGTTTCATGAAAACACGTGCAAAACCCGCATGATACACTTGATGATATCGCGGCAATCATCTAAAGAGTGATCGTTAGCAGGTGGTTTGCATTCAACCATTCAGGGTTGATGTTCCGGTTTTATTGAATTCTGCGTACTTTAGTTAGCATACTACGACATATTTCAAGGTCATCAGGTATACATTATGGTTACTTTCCTTGTGAGTGCATTCAAAATTATCTCACCTGCGGTGGGCGCCTCTTATATGTCTACAAAGAACATCGTAGGACACATATAGTTGTTGACCTAAATATAATAAAATAAATTAAATAAACGATATCTCTTAATTTAAATATATTGGAATGTAAACAAAGCTTGGTGGAGCACCAGAGGTTGGTTAGAAATGATAAAACTGTAGGTGTTCCACCAAACTGTTGAATGCTGGATATATGAAGAAATAGTATATTACAATGTCTGCAGACGTATTTCCCATCAATCTTGTCCCTCTCAGCCTCGGTTTTGTGTTCCAGCATATGTTTCTTTAACTGTTTCCGGTTTGGTGATAAATAATCACACATTGTACATGGCATTCCACCTTCGTAATCATGTTTAGTATTTACATGTCGGTTTCTTGCCATTTCGGATGGACATGGAAAACCTGCGGAAAAATATTCGAATTCAATGAAATCGTAAACAAATACGTTAGAACTTATTACTGAAAATGTTTTTAAATGAAATATGTTATATGTATTCATTACGTACCACATTTTTGACAGTCGTATATGTTGTTTTGCGCACTACTAATTTCATGGGCCTCTAAATGTTCTCGTAAACTACCACTGTTTTTATATCTTGATGGGCACAATTGGCAAGCGTAAAGCTCAGGTTTTTTATTATGCTTCTTTTCATCTGCAGATGTGGGATTTCTTTTACTAGATAGTTCCCGGCTAAAAAACAAACATGCAGTGATTAAAGGTCAATAATTTCAAAAAGTGCCTCAGTTCAAAAGTTTTTAGTTTTTATGAACCTGGCTAAGCGCTTTGAATTATCTGAAGATTTGGAAGGTTTAACAGCTCGGGACACTTTTTCGCTCTTCTTCTTAGTACTTTTGGACTGGGATGGAATAAAATCTGAGTCGTCGGAGTCCAGTTCTGGTACCACAAACTCGTCGCCAGAATATTCATCTATTTCCATGTTACTTTCAAAATCATCAGGCTCCTGAAGCCTAGCTTGACTTTCCACAAACGCGAACTCTATTTCACAGTTAAGTTGTTCATTACCCTTAGATAAACCAGGCTCAGTTTTCACATCAGTTGAATAAGAGGAGGGTCTGGAGAACGGTCCTTTTATTGATCTTGTTGAATCTTCTATGATGTTATTATTGTCACCTATGCCATTTTTATCTTTCCTACGTACGGGCCTTTTTCGAGATTTTCTACGTGGAAATAAACCGGATTTCCCATCGACATTCGTTTCAAATTCGGACCTTGGTGAAGGTAACCCCTCGTCCCATGAGTCATCCAGGAAAGCACTGTCGGCAATGTTTTGGTTTGTATCATCTATAAAGTCATGACTCATACAATTAAATTGAAAACAAATATTGAAATTCATCAAGCATACGTATTTAGTGTAATACTGAGTAACTTACTGAAAATATGTCTCCGTATTTCTACCTCTATATCAGTCAAATAGGCCGAAGTTCCTTTCCTACATTCTTGGCACTTAGATTTAACTAGGTTTTTTAATTTGCATAATTCTTTTTGGAGGCAAAGAATTTGTTCATTTATTGATGCTGCCTGCAAAACTATTTCCCTGCAACTTATGCATACTGAAAACCAAGTTTCTGGCATGCGTCGGCCTTTCCATTTTTTCAAATATTCTTGGCATTTTTCTACGGGGAACTCAATTACGTTGCGCAGAAAAAAAAAGAAAAACAACTGTTGGGTCAATGTAGTACTTCCGCCGCCACCCGGAAACAAACGCCTTAACTGGTCACAAAAATATTCTTCCGCAATTTCATCCTTTTTAGCTGTCGGACAAAGTTCACGACACAAAAGGCAGTACTTTTTTTTGGATTTCAAAATTTGTAATTTTGCTTCAGTATAACTGCTTAGCCCAGTAGTCAAAGCCGATTCAGCTTTGTCCGCAAGGGATTTTTTAGATTTGCTAGGTGTCATCTTTTCATCTCTGTAAAATTTAGCTTTGGAAACCTTGTGAGCTCTCATCTATAACAGATTAGGCGCGATACACACGTTAACGCACATAACATCTCAAGTAAGTAGTTATCTTTTTATTCATTATTAACTATGTTGTATGTTATCTTACCACATGACGTTCAAAATTATACCAACCACGCTGAGAGATAAACGTTAGTGAACCAGCAACGCCATCCATTTTGCAAGAATTTTGTCCAGCTAATTTGCATCTCAGTGTCCTATCGGTGTGACTAATTATTTCAAAGAATTCTTCAAGATCTGGACGAATTCTAAAAGTCTTGACAGAGTCGTCTTCAATCACATTTTCTTCTGTGCAGGCTTCCATATTGTACACTAAATAATCACCGTTCTTTACTCAATTAGACTCAATTACTCAATTAACAGAAATTCCTTTATGGAATTTTCACTCACACTCTATACTAACTGAAACTGACACGATATTTGAGTAGGTGTAGGTGTGCACTATATACACTACGCTTATATACACACATCACAAACAAACACAACTACTACCGAGTGTACATACGCATTAGTGGATGATGTTATGTTGTCCGTGTGTCTGCTCGTGGGTTGACACATTTACTCCAAGTTCATGTTACACGGTTGGATTCGACCGAAGGGGGGGCACTGATTTTTTTTTAGTTTTTTTTTCAAGTTTTTCCCCCCAAAACTATATCTCATATCACATATCTCAACTCATTAAAGAATTCACAAGTTCGTTCATAGTTCTACCACGGTGTTTTCGATCTAGACGGGCTTTCGAAAATTGCGATTGGTTAATCGATTCGTGACTCGTAATTGCCGCAGGAATTAAAAATCATCATACATTTTCTAATGCGCTTTTGTTGTTATTATCTTATGCAATTTGCGGCTTTCAGTAGTTACATCTAATGGTTTTTACACCCTTCTTGTTTTCTTTTTAAATTTTGTACGTGAACGTCTACTATGCATGATGGGTACTTTGATACTGTTTGTACCACAAGTATTGACGAGAAAGAGAAGCCGATGATGTTGGCTATATACGACAAACGTCAAACAGATGATCACAACAAACAAGCGCTTTCACTATTTACTATGTTGTCTTCCCTTATGAATTTGACATTGCACATCTACAGATTACATTACAACTATGATAATATATAAAACCTCGTTGGATTACAAACAATAACAGTGCACATTACAAACATGTGTTTTGCTGTGCTGAGCAGACAAGCTGCAGATCTGTAGATGATTTATAAAATCAAAAATTGAAGACGTGACAAAGGCATTAAATTTTTATTTTATTATTGAACATTGCATACAGTAAACCTGCAGTTTTGAAAGGACTGATATTTTATCTGATCTATAAATTTGTGCTGAGTGTTTGTTTCCTTACAAATAAATAATGGGTAGTGGTGCTGACGTTAACTTTTGTGATTTTTGCTGTGAGCTTACGACGGCGGAGGCTCACAACGATGCCGGATTGCATTATCTGCCAGGTTCTAAAGGGTTAAGCGTTCTGAATGAACACCTCCGCCTTTACTTTGTAGTGAGCAAGTTGTTAAATTGTTCTACAGATGATTGCTTAGTCCTCCTAACAATTGCTTCTGAAGGCCGCAGCAATAATATTTTGGAAGCTTGTAATAAATGCAACAAAATCATCTTTAAAGCGTTACAGTTAAATGAGCAGATCGGAGCGTTGAAAAGTAGGATTGTTAAATTAGGAAGAAATTTGGTTAATCGAGTTTCACAGAGTGGTTGGACTAAGAGTTACAATATCAAAGAAAATTGTACAGTGCTATCTCATAAGTTGAGGGAGTTATTGCTCAAAAGTAAGTAAATTGGGTGCAGCTGATTGCCTAACTCGTGCCAATTATAGTTTTAATCAAATCAATGTCTACATGAGGTAGTAATTATGTTATGCAAGTGCAGTAAAGGTGTTTATTCGAACTGTTTGTTTAGATCATAATGTAAAACTTGAGCTTGAGACTGTCCCCGATGAATGTATTTCAGAAGATTTTAACTTTGAAGATGGCTTCGATGCTGAAAGTGGAACAGCACAAGAGGAGCAATTACTAGCAAATCAACTTAAACAGTCTCTACTGCACCAAATCGATGCCTGTAATTATGAATATCCTGATCAGAATCCTTTGGAAGATAAGAAGGAAAAAGCGGAAATAGATAAAAATGCGAGTAAAATTTACACAATCTCTTCGGATGAAAATTATCATTGCAAGTTATGTGAATCAACATACACAAGTTTTACAGGGATAAAAAAACATGGACGGATGCATAACGAGAGTAATTTATTAGGAAATATATATGATTGTACAATTTGTCGTCATCCAAACACGTCTGATGCCAACCTTCGTCGTCACATAAGTACCGTCCACGGTACTCAAAAAGAACCTGAAAATGTGCATGTGGCGAAGAGAAACTTTTTAAAAGACAGTGGTGATTCTGATTCCGACTACAACCCGCAAGTAGGATCCTCCGATAGGTAGGTAAAATTAAACGTTTTAATCACTAATCACAAGTTTGTTTTCGAGAAAATTATATTAGGCGGTTTTTGTTTCTGTACGTCATAAAACGAATCGATCAAATAATTGATTTATGCCAGATTCATAATGATAAATGAATGATATAATTGCATTTTTGAGTCAGGACGTCAAGTAATCTAATAATATAATTTAATAATTTAATATATTTAGAGATGCAGTACCAACATATTCCTGTTTCTTATGCAAATCCGTATACACTGCTACTGTTGCCTATAAAAAACACATGCGAATTCATCAAGAGAGTGATAAACTTGGAAACAAGTATGACTGCCCTACCTGCAGGCATCCTACGCTGTCAGAAAGAGTCCTACATCGACATATTACAGTGGCTCATCAAAAGTTTAAAGAAAATGAAATTGACGGGCAGGTAAAACTCTATAACAAAATGTTGCGTTTCTTTGGGGTACGCTGTTCTGGGTTAGATAAATATTAATTATTTTACACAGGCTGATGGAGCGGAAACGTCAACCACAATCTCTACTGGTAAAAATTATGCTGACACCACAAAAGATGCTGATAATGAGAACAAAAAATACACAATTTCTTCGGATGCAAATTTCCACTGCAAATTGTGTGAATCAACATACACAAGTTTTACAGGAATAAAAAAACATGGACGGATGCATAACGAGAGTACTTTATTAGGAAATATATATGATTGTAAAATTTGTCGTCATCCAAACACGTCTGAGGCCAACCTTCGTCGTCACATGAATACCGTCCACGTTACTCAAAAAGGGCCTTGCAAATCTGGAGATGCATTTAATGCAGATTTCGTCAGGGAAGTACTAGAAGATAGTGAAAATTCAAAATTCGACCACGATCCCGTAATGGGGTCTTCGAATAGGTAAATTTTCTATACTTCATCAACTATTTTGTGATAGTCAAGAAATATATCTCGTTTTGTCTGTTCATGATTTTAAAGGTTATCGACAAAATCCTGTGATTTATGTGAGTCTGTATTCACCACACCGGTTGCATTTAAGAAGCACATGCTTATACATAAAGCCAGCGATCAACTAGGAAACAAATTTGATTGCCCCACCTGCCGACATCCCACTGTAACAGAACGTAATCTTCGTCGTCACTTAACCACAGTACACCAGAATTCTTCGAATAGGGATTCATATGTCGTGGTAACTCTCTTTATGATTTGATTTTGTTGAATAAGAACGTTTCGTTTTACGCAAGGTTTTATTCAATTGCTGAACGCAGCTAGCTACAATCTTTGTTTTCAATTTGTATAGATCCATGATGTATCTGCGATTAGAGAAGCTCAAATTTCCAACTGTCCTAGTAAACCTTCAGGCGATAGTTCAAGTACATCAATTAAAAAGAAGACCAATAATGTACCCTTTACAAAGTCCAATGGAAGTTTTCATTGCACACGCTGCGAATCGGGACAGGGCGATTTACACAAAAGGATGTTTACCAGTCTTACGGTTTGCTCATGCGGATGTTTTCCGATGTTTGTGTGACGGGAAAACAGACTATTGAGATAAAATGAGACTGGGAAGAAGAATAATCACAGTATTGTGCATTAAAGTAACAAATTGTATAGGTATATCTCAAATGTGTAGCATTTTATTAGTCTATGCCTTTTGAAGACAGGGGGTTCCCTCGGTTTATAAATCACGTATATTAGGGAACCCTTCATGTTCCCCGAGAATCGGGAAGTTAAAAAACTCTTTGCCTCACTGTGTAACATCCGTATGGGTAAGCATTTGCGTAGACATCGAACATCCTTACGTGCAAAATCGGTAACTCTGCGAATTAGTGTACACTAGCTACACCGGAATTTGTAAGCATCGTCGCATGCATAAGGAAAGTGACCTGTTTGGGAACAAATATGATTGTAAAATTTGCCATCATCCAAATACCTCGGATCGTCGACTACGTCGTCATATGAGCTCAATACATTTTTTACCACAAGGAAAGAAAAGCTCAGGATTTTCAAACCAATCACTTGTACGAGTTACAATGTTTAATATAGTGCATTTTTGTTTTCTTGCTTGCTTGTTGAACTTAACTTTAGCAATGATTTATATATTTTGGGTATTTTTATACTAGATGCATGTGAAAATAGAATCTGAGTCATTAGATACTGACAATGTGTTGGATCGGCCACAAAGGACGGAAGCAGAATGCAAACGAAGAAACAGTGATTATAATGAAAACCATTCTGAAGAAGAAAGGTTTTCAACGTTGTTTATAAAACATGCTGTGCACGGGTTAAAAGGTTCACACCTATTCATTGTTTGTCTTCCATGTAGATCGCTCGAAGCGGCAACTATTGATGAGCTTTATCATTGTGACAAGTGCAACGTCGATTACCAAAGTTCTAGAGGATACGAAAGACACAAAGAAGAGCATGAAGCCAGCATTTTGTTGGATCATAAATTTGACTGCCACTGTGGCTTTCCAGCGAGTTCTGAGAAGCGATTACGCTATCATAAAAGACAGTCTCACTCTGACGCAATTCAACTAAAATCACACATGAAGAAGGTTACTCTACCAGAATTTAGTTTTATCTCACTGGAAGTCATTGTCATGATTCTTAGTAATAAACACTTCATCTCACTTATGTTGTTAATTGCAGCATCATATCTCAAAAGTTGCCAAACGGGCTAGGTAATCAGTGGATTTGATATATATTCTACAAATGTATAGTTGAGTGTATATCTAATATTAAACCACGCTCTTTGAAATTACAATATATTACAGGAGGAAAGTATTAAGCGCACCGTGTCCCAGAGTACGTACTAAAAGAGCGCATGAGAAAATTATATGTAAAATATGCAAAGATACCAGTTATTGGTACATGATATCATACAAAAAGCACATGGATGATCACAAAAAAAGTAAATTAATTAACTGGATTTGGGATTGTATGGTGTGCCATTTTCCTTGTCTAAGTAAGCATCAACTTATAGAATTTAAAATTGGAAACTATTATCATTTAGGATAGGATCAAAGCTATATTTTGTTTTCTTATAGGCGAGAAACAACTTACGCGTCACAAGACTAAACACCAACGTCAAAGCGACACTTGCAATATTTGTCAAAAAGTTTTTGTAAATCCAACTTTGATGAAACAACACTTGAGAGTTGTAAGTTTTAATAGAAATTATCATACGTATTTGATACCTTGTCTTGAAAATTTCCCTAAGTAAATAATATTTGAATGTTAAGCATGCAGAATACGATAAGGCGTGGGATCCAGCCGCAGGTTTATTCCGTTGTCCGTTTTGTGAGTTTGCGACAACTAGTCGACAAGGCTTAATTGCACACAAAGCTGCTCGACACAAAGATTCTGCCATGAATCCTGCTATTCAATATCTAATGTGCACAGAATGTGGAAAGACTTTTTACACACAAAATACTTTGAGAAGGCATATAAAAAACATTCACGAGAATATTTATACGCACACATGTGAGCATTGCGGTAAAGGTATGGGATATGCTAAAAAAATGTATTGATGAGAAGAGAAAAGCAGCATAAAAGCGATTTTAATTACTCTTCTGATTTGTTTGAAGGATTTGACAACAAGCAAACTTTTAATAACCACAAGATGACCCATGAAGAAAATAGAATAAGACAACATATTTGTGATTTATGTGGAGCAGCGTACTCTCACAGGCACGCTCTAAGTGTATGTCAAGTTTTTAAAGTGAAGTACTGACAATTTGTAAATTATGTTACGGAAATGAAGGTTGTTGTTTGTTTTGTAGGGTCATATGACGAGGTATCATTCATTTTTGACAAATGAAGCCCTTGCAATTGTTAACGATGTCAAAAGATATCCGAAAGAAAAACAGTATAAATGCAAATGGTGTGAAGCAATTTTCCCGTATAAGTATTTGCTTGGTAAGTTTTGTTGTTGTAAGCTTCAATTTTTCAATGTTCAATAACCATAAATAAATAATGCTGTATACTACTTCTGTTATGATTTATAGTAAGTCATATGCCCAGCGCTCACGCAGACGAGTATCGGTTTAGTTGCGACCAGTGTGAGAAAAAGTATACAAATTCAGGTGGTCTCAAGTTACACAAAGAGATTGTCCATTCGAATGGAAACTTGGCAATCTCTTGCGAATATTGCGGAAAAGTTTTTCCGCATAAACATTACGCTGCTAGTCATTACAAGTGTTGTCTAGAAAAGAAAAATATGGAGAAGAGAAGAAAGAAATGCCTCTGAATTACTTCAAAACAATCAGTAGTTTCTATCAAGTCGTTGACGCGCTGTATTTTATAGGGTCTAAAGAAACACATTTGGTAGTGTTGTTTTGAAGTGAAATAATTAAAAGTATTAAAGTACACTGTACCGTGCCGAGTAAATAAGTGGTCATTGTTATAAATTTGCTTTAACACTATTTGCTATTACATGGTATTATTGTTATTTTTTGTTAAATTATACATAAAAAGACGTTTATTCCGTATGTAAAAATTCAACTTTTAATTAACGAACGTTATATCATTTATTCATTTAATGAAAATGAATCAACAGAAATTCTGTTGTAAACGCGACACAAATAAAACACCTTGTTACATAGATAGTTAAACGTAATGCTGCTCATGTTAGCATTTTAAAAAATAAACTAGTTGTATTTATACATATCTATCCGGATATGGGTTATAATTTGTAACACTTTAACAATGCATAAATGACTTCCATTTTCTCAGAAGTTGCTAAAACTGATGTTACGATGCTTTAAATGCATTTTAATAATATATTTATAAATACCGCATTGATTAATGTCTAATGTACCGATTTTTAAAAAGCTATATATAAATCTGGAAAATGTATGAAGCCGAGATATCACAACCAAACAAGTTATTTTTCAGCGACTGTGTATTTTCTCTATACCAATTTAAAAAGTAAAAGTGTAGATCAACTGAATATTTGTTTACAGCTCATCACAATGATATTAGATTTATCGAAGATTCATCATGGTCGATTTTAACTGTCAAACCAACGGAATTAATTGTTTGTAATGAAACTTAATAAGTTTAATATATATTTCGAAATTCGCATGTGCACAATTACACTGAATGAGTCTTTTAGTAGTTTTGATACTTGATTTTAATGAGATTCAATACAATTACAATATGTAATGTCAATTGTTTTGAACGTATTTATAATCAAATGACTGATGACTAACGCATACCAGGTATGAGTCATCAGACTTTTCGGTTTTTCTAACAGTGTCGTTATAAATGACAACTTATCATATCACATCATTTAGATGGGAATTGGAATCATAATCATACAACCAAGGAGAGTACACGATGAAGGTACTTGTATTTTTATTATTTTTGTGAGGATGATTTTTCGCTATGTTTTAAACTTAATTTATATAAGTTTAAGATCTTGTATTGACATTTCTCGTATATCTAAGAACGTCATGAACAACATATCATTTTTAGCATTAGAGTGAACTCCAAATGATGTATTTTCTTAGACCCTAATAGTTTAGTGCATTCTAAGAAGATTTTTGCGAAACGGTCCCACGTTCAATGTTTGTAATCCCACGTCACCCAGATTTACCTATGTACACTAATATTGGTCGATACTATTAATCAATGCGCCTACGTATTTATTTATGAATCTTGCTGTTTTTTTTCATTATTTTCTTGATTTGATGGTATCTTGCTTACGCTGACATGGGGTCGATTGCTTCTTCCTCAATCATTGCCTGAAAAGGGTACTTTCTACTCGATATGTAGAAGTAACTGTAACAGAAAAGTTGCATCATTTTATTTGGCACCGCTCTAAAAATGTCATACAATAGGCAAACAGCGTGCCAATTAGGCTCGCAATTTTAATGATTACTTACATAAAACTGCACAAAATACAGGAGTGAAGCAGAGCGGATAAAAGAAAAACAGCACCAGGGAACGTATGAACGGTACTCCTAAACAAAAGATTGAATAAGAGTCCAGCCACAATAGGCATGCAAGCTTCTCCGATTGAGACAAAAGAGAAAGCTTTCGCTAGTTCATCCTTCGCAACGCATTTTGACACCATGCTTCGCATCACAATTGTTATGAGACCAGAAAACATTTGCACTACAGCTCCTAGTTAGGTTTGAATAAAAATCACATTTACAGTACTCATGTTTTATGAATGATACATATATATTGGTCTGATTAGTTTGAAGATGAAATTTTTCATGGAAGGCACAAGACAAATTAAGTTTATTACCGAAGTACATAACTCGACCATCCATAGCTGAAGCAAATACAATGTTGGAAAGGACAAATCCTACAGCACTGAACATTCCCACCACAGCGTCATTTATATTTAATACTTTCATCATGAGCAATGTGAACAGGCCACCTACGAAAGTAAAAATAGCATATATTTTCAAGCACCATTTGGAATAATTGATAGTTAATTAAAATGTAATGTGGTGTGTTAAAAGACATGTTTCATTTTATAGCATATTCACTTTTCACTACCTGAAAGGCATATTACAGTATCTATCGTTGAAAACATGGAGAAACCTGACTCATCCCAATTGAATTTATTTCTCGTATACAGATACCCTACTTGCATTGTTCCAAATAGGGCAAGCATTCTCATGAATATTGTAATCATGAGAAGTATCACCCACCTGTTTATTTAAAAATGTCATTAATTAATTTTTATTCAAATGAATTTTTGATCTTTTGGGATTGTAATAATTGATACATACTTTCGACGTGGTCCTGCTCTAGGCCTGAAGACAGTAGCCATTGTGTCCTTCACTGACCTCAGATCAAATATTTCGTAAAATACAGAAAGAAAAGACGAATTTTGTATTGACTTGAAAGCAGGTTCATGAATGTGATATAGACCATATAGAAACGCGACGGAGAAGGAGAGTGCCGAAACGAAGAAAACTGGAACAAATCCCCAGGCTTTGAATATCTATATCAGTGGTTTAAGGGAAAAATTTAAAGACCCGGTGAGCGTTTTTTTTATTGTGTTCTGAGATAGTTTCGGAAACTTACTTTAGAAGCAATTTGGAAACCGAAAATTCCAAGGAACCATGACCCTTCCAGCACAGCTATACGGAAACTTCTGTTTGAAACTGTGGAACGAGCGGAAACGTGTGTGAAAGCACACAAGAGGAATGCAACGAGACCACCTGTGACACTATGAAGCAAGTACATTTTATTACTTCAAAATCTTTATAAAGTATAACATTACATTCTATGCGTAAAGTGGATTACTGCAGTATATTCAGATAAATTTTCAAGTCCCATACCTTATTGGCACTGAGCACAAAAGTAAGTAAGGCGCCGGAACCGATGGGAAAAACGACGCAATGCAATACAACAACGAAGCTACAGTGTATCCAGATAAGCTCAGTAAAATTGGGAGCTTTGTACCATTCCGGTCTACGAAGGGCCCCTGTGTAAAGCACAAAAGTAATGTTTATGAGTTTTTTAAAACAATATAAATCAAATGGTGCTTCCTTCCTTTATGCTTTACATGGGGGGAATACTTGGAAAATAATAAAATGGTTTAATTATGCTGATATATTCATACCAAAAATAAGGCGAATAACACAGGGATCAAGGCTTCCACAATGTTTTTGTACATTTGAAATAGTGCTGCTGTTGTTTCAACTTGTTTCTCTAAACAAAATGAATATCTTATTCAAAATGTGCTACTAGGATTGTATTGGGATTTATTTATTTTTTTACAAAATCTGCGAGATTTGCACTTACCATAATCAGAATTATTCTTATGAGTTAAATTTCTGTAATTTAAATGTAGATTTATAAATTATTATACATCCATTAAGATTAAAAGTATAACCAGTCAAGTGTATAGGATAAGTTATTAAAGATTCAACAATATTATTATAAGTATGTACCCGCAAATCTCTTCACCGAATTTATAGTCCAACCTGCATATACGATCAATATACAAGTTCTGCACAATAACAGTGGTCGTGGTAAGTCCCAACATATGAAAAAACATCAGCAATTCAATACTGTGATTTTCTTTTGCACTTTTAATCAGTTTAACGAGAAAGTCAACCGGATCTATTCTTCCATTTCGATCCATGACGCTTCTAAATTTGCTTTTAGACTCTGAAATGTCATCCGCCTCCATGTTGGCATGCATGTTCAGGGAGTGGGAGCTGTACGATCTTTGATTATTTGATACGGCGCTCAAAGGAGAATCTCGATTTCTTCGTTCTGGAGAAAGCATTTTAAAATTGAGACATGCAGCTCCTTCCGATTTTACTGCATCCTACAATTATAGCTCTCCTGAAATTATGTGCATACTACAAAAGTTGGACCCTGACCTCAAGTACAAAATCCAAACTAAAGTACGTTGACTATATCGCTGCTACTACAGTGATTACACAAGTTTTTTGTTAGTTTCACATTAAAGCTCGTAGTGAGTGCGGTTTGTTTAAACTTTATATAATTTAGTTGTAGATTAAGTGATAACAACACCAATTTTTAAAACATATCACCAAATTCACAATAACTCTCTCAATCAGTCTTTTGAAGGAAAACCTGTTCCACCAATGCTTTGCACCAAACACACTGAACGTTTGAACAGCATATATTACATCCTTCTTGTCAAAATGTCCTTAAAATACGAAACGTTATTTGGAAGTAGGTGTTAGCCTCAGCGTTTGCCAGTTGCAGCGTTTGCCAATCTTGTTTTCCCGGAATCAATGACCCGCACAACAGCACTCAGCATAAATCCGTCTGAAATTTAATTTAAAAATGCAATGTCATTGCAACCCGCAAATATTTAGATAAGGTACGTTTCCGTATTTAGTGGTATCAACGTTCTTTGCCATGTTAAATATTGCAATGTTTGTAAATGCATCTATTCCAACAGGTTGTATAAGGTTCAAGGGTAAATGAAGTGCTGACTAAACAACTAAAAACGCCATTGTGAGCAGTATGTGTAGATTTTGATGGGGTTGTTTTGAATTTTACTGAAAGCCCTACGGCAGTTTTAACGACATGAAATGAAATGACGCCAACTTTTTTCAAGAAGGGCAGAAGTTTACCACCTATTACTACATACTATACTAAACGTAACGACAAGTTCCTCTGCCTGTGGGCTCAAACTTTTTATAGATTTGCTTGCGTCATTATTCTCATGAAGAAATTGTACACGGTACCATGCGCGACGAGATGAGGGTAGGAAAGAGTTGGAGAGGAGAACTACACTTTATACACAGTACTGACTCTCACAAAAGAAATTGGCATTGAATGGAAAACGTGATGTATGAGAATTCATGAAGATGAGTACATGTTTAAATAGGCGTGGGTGCATTGAAGCTTTAAGTACAAACGGACAAAGTAAATATTTACAACTTCCGTTTCAAAACTAACAAAAGTTATTCGTTCTGTCTATTACCAACTTCCTAAATGTTTTATCGAATCTAATGTAAACTGTTTAAACGTTTTATGTAAGGATGCTGAATTTTATTCAACGGAAATTTTTGCGCTGCACTTTTAGTTCTGATGAAACGTACATGAAAGTTTGGGTTGCATTTTCGAACCATTTTACACCCTAACAGACTCATATTCCCGAATTTCTCAAATATAGAGTAGAGTATAGAATACCGGGTAGCACAATGCAATGCAATGCCAGGTCAAAAATTGTTTAAGGAATCGGTAATGAAACATTAATTTTAATGTTAACATTACGAAAAACAAACATTTCTCAACGGAACTCCGCCCAGCAAAATATCTCTCATGTGCTTACTCACAACTACAACCTACTTTTTTAAGTGCTAAAGATGTATGCAAAATGTGAACAGGAAACAAACCGACTTTTGCTAACACTTGTGCCATTTATACTGACTACTGACATTAACCACCAAATGCACACTCACGTTTAACGATGACGATTAACGATGACGATACATAAATCGCGACTGCGCGAAACCGAGTAGTTGGTTGTGCAATATTGTTAATCTAACATGTAATGTTTTTCCAATCCTTTCATGAATATAAGTGAGAATATTCATATTTTCATTTCATCTATGTAACCTCTTCTTTTTAGACCATAAAAAATTACTGCAAGATTGCTGTACAAAATTCATTGGACATTGCACAGTACGAGCAGATGCTCATTACTCATGCATGTCGTGGATCTAACATGCAACTGACGAAAACGCCAGATACATAAATAAATCGATATAATGGTAGTCTTTATGAATTGACATGAAACAGAATCTAAAAGCTTCAGTTATATTTTAGCCAGTCAGAACAGAACCTCTATCCCCTATTTACTAAAGATTCATAGCTTCTTATACTTGGTATATGCACCCAACATTAATGTTTGTGAACACATCCTTACAACGTACCAACTAAAAAAAACAAAAAATGTAATATATGACTGGGAGATATGTATTTGGACTATGTTGAGTGTTAGACAAAACAACATGGCTATCGCCAAAACTAAAATTATTTTTCTTTTTGGGGTACGTGCAAACTTTCAACTGGGGTTTATTTTCGATCCAGGAATTGTATTCATGTTATTTACTTGCAGGACGATTGCGGTACGCCATCCGTTAAAAGTGAAAACCGATAATGAACCAAATACTATCACACATATACTAACCCACACTTCAATTACTTGAGGTCTATAAAAGTGGACTGTATGGACAAATACATAAGTGTCCTTTTACTTTATACTTGTTTGCACAACAAAACTTTCAGGAACAAACAACGACCAAGAACAATGAACTATAATCAATATTTTTCACGATTGCTTACCCAACTATTTGTGATGGTGAACATGGCTAAAGTGTAAATGAAACAGTCAATAATCATTAGAAATAATTTTCAAGTTATAACTCTACCGCATGACGATAACTAGTAAAACATTGATGCCTCCTTTTATTACGACTAACTAATGTTATTACGGCTATTATGTTCATATAATTGAAATTTATGATCGACGCGTTTATATTGCACGATTTATATACATCAGCTTCTGTCGGAGTGAACTATTTCCTTCCTACTCGCTTGCGTATTTATGGTATCATGGTGCTGTATGTTGTTGTTTGCATTATTTGTAGTTAGTAAACAATTTAGTCAACCCAAAGTGTTGTCTAGTTTGTACAACCCAATTAGGAAAGGTGGTGAACTAAGGGGTCTACAGGCGCAACAGTAACCACAGCAGTGGGTGTGTAAAGGAAAGGGTAACTTGCAATAATCCTATATTTGGATTCCGCAATCGGATGAAGGGGTGCCACTTTGTGCTCTGGAATCCGGCCCTACAATACATACACATATCGAGATTATGACTACTGGACCAGGATCCTCACCCTACTACTGTGTCGAGTGTGACCAGAAATGCACCAATACTGGACCAGGACAAGAGTTGGTCTTTCCTTGTGGACATGCTTATCACAGAAAATGCTCTCCCATATCAGGGGTGTGTATAGTATGTTGTACTCAGATAATAAACGACTTAAGTAGTGAGCTTACTAAAGGAAGCTCGAAGAAAGTTGGTTCTAATTTCATCTCACTGTCGAGTGCGGGAGGAGAAGCGATTGTAAACATCTCCGAAAGAGAATACAATGACAACTTAGAAAATATGAAGAGCCAGTAGATTAATTGTGGTAGGTCCTCTTTGTTTGTTACATGCAAGGATTCCAATATTTACGCCATTCTGCATTAACAAGGCAATGTGTGACATACGATGTCATATTGAATTTACAGTATCCCGAAAAACGACCGATGCTGCCGACTTCTCTGCTGTTCTTCATCATTGCTGTCATTGCATCATGTCAGAATTATGAAAACTAAATGTATCTAAACGGTTTGCATATCCTTATATTTTCCTGAACGATTATGTAGCGTTATAAATTTTTGTTGGCATAAGGTTTGTTTTCTTTGAATAAATATTCCAGAAATATTATTACTGTCGGGTTACAATTCAGCAGTTCTTCCTAATACAAATAATGAATATGAATATCACATGACATAAGATGGTAAGTTTCAGAGATCTACTGAGCTCATATATGTATTCGCACTACGAAACAAACGTCGACAAGCTTTTCACGTTGACCTGCTTGATTAGTGAGATTTGTTATGATGGTCATGCTGAGCTCAATATATGCTATGTGATAATTGTGGGTTTAGGCTTTCTTCTTGGTAATTTAGATACGTTGTAATTCAAATTTTGGACAGCTTACCGTGTCACGGCTCTACATATACATGTGTATGAGGATACAATTCAGACTATTCCAAAGTTTTTGTGCATGTATATTATCTATTTACGGTAATAAGTTATGTATTTCACACCTGAAGTTCTCGTACTGCTGATATATTGCTTTATTATCATGAGTATCTTTGCTTTGTAAATGGCTGCATTTGTGAGGACATGTATGGGCTACCGAGCACATATGTTAATGTATAAACGTTCTTACTGTTACCAGTAAAGTTATGCCATCCATGATGATATTTGAATCATAATTACCAACACTAATTTAAATGTTTCAGAACCATCCCACATAGTAATGTGCAAAAATACGCCCAATACTTCACAATTGAGCTGTATGTAGGTAGGAGGTCTTGTAGTTTATTGTATGTTATTCACACACTACGGTATAATTCAAACCTTTTTATTCTATACAACACTCCAGTTCGAGGCAAACTTTTCTTTTATGAAGATGATACATATTATCATTATTCCATTCATTTATATTGATACATGATATTCAATACTGAATTGCCGGTATTGTTTGCATTAACCTTTCAGATTCCAAATAATCCACCAGCACTTTGTCCATTATATTTACTTAAACAGATAGAAGCTTTGTATTCACATTATATAGTCACTCTCATTGTGCGAAAATTTAAAAAGTAATCTGCTTCATAACTTTTACCTTTACCTTACTGTACCATACATTTTTACTTTTTACATCACTAATAGTTACTTCTGAACGCACAACACTATGTAACCGTGTGCTTTACTGTTAGCATTGACAAATTGGCTACACATTGTTTCATTCCCTTTTTGGCGGGTTTATGATAGAATACTCCTATGTGATTTAAATTTACCAAGACAAAAGAAACTGTCCAAGTCATGTCTACATAAAATGTTTTCATTGTATTGCATGTTCAACTAATCAACTAAACATTCATCTGATGCGCCTTAAGATTCACAAATTTACCGTAACCGATACTATTTTGATAGTGAAGCAAAAAATCATCTTGAGTCGTAGTAAATGTAGTGGTTTACTTTGTAAGTTATATGGTTAATAAAATTTACATTTTATTACAAATCCTAATACATCTGTGTGTTACTTAAGAAATGTAAGTTTTGGTGATTTAGATTTTTAAAACAAGCGTTCAATGATTTGGTTATTACAATTTTACCTCCTACTAACTTGTCTATCTTACTTTTTGCATTTACTAGAAGTCAATCCAAGCCACAATAAGTAATTAAACCATTGAGACATGGAAAAGTGGCAAAAAACACATATTAAAAAGAACCTTGTGGACCTAATCAACACGACCGTGTGTACTGTAGAACTTCTAGCCTACTTGGAATCCGTGGGAGTGCATCCGAAGATGTAGAAAATATGGTTTGCCCAACTCTTTTTATATTTTCAAATAAGCTATTATTTTATTATCCCTTAAAATTTTCCAAGTAATGTTTTGTTGAATGGAGCAGGAACATCCTACTTTGACGATTAAGGAACAAGCCAGACTGCTATATTCTACAATAATTACACGAAAAGACTCCTACCTGCTAATTATTCAGGGACTGAAACAAACAAAACAAAGTGGAGCCGTCAAAATTTTGGAAAATCACATTTTTAAACCCCACCACTCTACCGACATAAAATATGACAAAAAGAAGCTACTTGGCAGTGGCAGTATGGGAACAAAAGTATTTGAAGGAGTTTTTGCAGGAAGACCGGTGGCAGTTAAGGTCCTGAGTACAGCACTAGTTGATATTAATATCGTCCATAACGAGATAAATACTCTGTTAAAACTGGACCATCACCCGAACATCGTGCAGTATTTTACTGCCAATTTTGACGATCTCTATGCGCTTGTTGTGTTGGAGAAATGCGCTATTAGTCTACACGAAGAGGTCATGACCAACTTAATACAAATGAATGCGGTGGAGATTATGAGAAAATGCACTGACTTTACAAAAAGAAGTAAAAATCTGTGATTTCGGTCTATCAAAGCAAATCCCGGTGGGTCACTCAAGTGTGACTGCCTTTGGTTTCATGGGGACAATGGATTGGATGGCACCAGAAATACTCAACTTTTTCATTAATAGTAAGGGAGAATCAAAACCTGTAAAAATGGTAAGTGCTTTACAATTCATCATTTTAATTTTTATTACAGTTTTATCAAGTTATATTAAAATTTTAGACTGTCCGTTCGGATATATTTGCACTGGGGTGTATTTTTCATTTTGTGTTGACACACGGTGCGCATCCATTTGGATCAGATTTTGAGATCCCAGTGAATATCAGAAAAAATAATCAACATCTGCAAGCATCTCAATTTAATCAACATTGGGTTTCTTTAATAAAGGAAATGATTTCTCCAAACCCAACAGACAGACCTACTGCAAAGGATATCTTAAACAGAAATGTATTTTATTTCAACGGTGGTAAGAAATTGGATTTGCCGGAAATGTTGGATTCCCAAAATTCAAACGGAGAGTTAGGAGAGATTTTAAGAGATAATGAGGTTGATGCGTCCAATGAAAAAGTTTTTTCGAAATTCGGCATTCAGCAAAAAAGATTTAGCAAAAGTGATATTCGTTATTCTCCTTTCCTTTTACCTTGCGTATTCGCCAGAGCCTCCAGTGTTTTCCTTTTCTAGATTCTGGAGATCGAGTGAGTTTTCTGAAGCCTCCACCTTCGGAATGATAAAGGAAGTGGCTGTGAGGATAGTCTATGGAGACTGGAGTTAAGACAACCCACGAAAATACACAATAACATATCTTATATGAAATAGGAAGCACCTTTTAACCTTCCGTATGTTAAATTGAATACCTTAAGTGTCTTTTAATGCTTCCAGATTTACTGCAACTTTACAGTAACAGATTAAAGTTAAAAGATTGAATGCTTGGGACTGGGACTCCCATTTATAGTTACTGTTAATACATTTAATACAACAATGATAGACATAATACGGGGAAGGAAGGAGAGATAGCTTAAGCAAATGGAGGATTCTCGTGTTGTACAGTATTTTTTGCATGGCAAAACCCACTCAAAAGTTGTTTAACCATAAATGATTTAGTATTACTACTAAATCTTTTTGAATGCGCTAGATTAGTACATCTACATTGTTACTTAAATTACAACGTAGTATTTTATAAATGCATATACTTTGAGTGTCGGCCATCTGTTTTGATAGGGCTAAGGTCAGTCTGCTAGTTGTAAATTGAATGAGATGTCGTATGTAAAAGTGAAGTCAATTGGATTGATTTAATTTTATATAAGTAACATTTTTTCCGTTTCAACAATAACCGCAATCGGGGAACTCAATTATTCTCCTTACATTTTGTCTTACACCTATTGAATTGTTGTAATTCCTGTCAAATGAACGTTTTAGTGTTTATGTATTCCTGCAGCCTTATGAGTCTATACTGGCATCTGCAATTTTTGTTGCCGTGGCATAATCATGACTTTCTATAACAACACTTATTACGTCTGGGAGTTTTATATGCGGGTTTGTATTTGAGTTGAAGAAATAATGATACGTTCAATGTTATTTCCCCAAAAACATTTGTCATTTTTCGTTCATATCCATTTTAAAATTTGAATTATTAAACAATATACAACTTGTACGTTATGAATTAATTATTACAAAGCTCTAAGAACCAAAAAATGCGAAATACTCAAAATATAAAACAATTACAATCATATAAGGAAGATGAGGCTACATTTTGTTACGTAACGTCATGTAAAATGCAGTATGTTAAACAATGTACTTTCAACAACAGTTGAATGTAAGGAAACATTAATTTGCTCAGATCATGTACACGGAGGCTGAAAAATAGAAAAATCTTCCATTTTAGCAGATATATTTTAAGCGCGACTGAAGGTGCATTAGTTATTTCATGTAATTCCTGATGTAGTCGGTAAAGCAAATGCGTTGCTTTGTATTACCACAGCAAACATATATTTCCTTTTTGTATTAAAATTTTGTTGATACCAACTACCATTGACCAAATCTAAAATGTACGGTATGATAATGGTAAAGCTTGTCAAGCAAGCACTGATTAATACATATGATTACAACGAATTTGTTTGAGATAGTACAGACATACTAAAAATGTATTCCAAATAACCATCAGTACATTCAAAATGTAATGATTTCTGTGTTCGTTTTGAGTATTTACGGTACTGTGTTATAAGCCACGCCGTCACTAATGCTATAGTATTCCTGTATAAATTAATAAACTTAGCACACGGTAGTGTTAACTATGTATTATCAGCAAATACCATTACCAACATATATGACGAGATGTATGTTCTACCAGTAATATAAAATGTTAAATTCATTTCATTTTCAAATATACTTTAGGCATGTTGTACGTGTGCCACTAATGTATACTTCTAACAATCCAGTTTTAGATAGTAAATTCCTACATACTTTTTGGTGCTTAGTATTATATATTACAACAGTATACTATTGGTCTCACAGTTGAATAATCCGAGCGTTTCATAAGTTAAAACTACTTTATAATATTCTGTCATTCTGTCCAACCAATCTGAGTACTTTACAACGTACTTTTGCATACACAACCAAATGCAATAATAGAATTTTTGTGAACATCATTGTTTTTTTATCGCAGTTATCATTCGCAGGATCATATTCTGATATAAAATATCTGAATAATTTTTATGCACATTAAAGAATATATTTTTAAATTCAGAGAAAATTTTTAGTAATACATGACAGATAGATAAATTAGAATATTGTTGAACTGTATTTTAAGAAACTATATATGTAAAAATATAATAAAAAATAAACGTAGCATTTAGTCCGTCAGCAAATGTAATATACACAATGGAACCATTGATCGTTACATACAATCTCACTACGTTATAATTTATATTTCGTGCGGCCCGAAACTTTTAATTTTTTGTATACACCAACTCAGTCAAACAATATTTTTATTCTAGTTTAACCGATACAGTTTTAAAAAATTGTAAAAAAGTGTACTTCTTTCGGACTTGAGTTAGTAACAACGATACTACGTCAGCAATTATAAATTTGTGTCTGCATAATAGCAAAATATTTTTTTTCTTCGTATTAAATAATTAGTCTGTAAATACTTTTTCTCTTGGAAAAAAAGATGTGGCTTCTTCTTTAATACAATATCAACTTCAACACTAATTTGCCAACACTGCTCCTGCAACGAACTTAATACTGAAGCATCTCACACCGGACGTACTCATAAAACAAACTATTCAAACTAATGCAAACCCAGAAACGTCGTTTCAACCCAGAAACGACGTTTCAACCCAAAAACGGAAACTGTTTATCATTGTAATAGTACGACAAACAGTTATCGTGTGCTGACACTTAATAATAAGACTGAATCTTTCTTAATCTTGGCAAACTATACAGAAACACTTCAATGCAGTAATGCATTGAATTTAAATATATATAATAAATTTCTAATAATGTTTATCCCAGGTTGAAAACTAACAGTGCATGTTTCTGGGTTATCAAAATGTACGATTCAGTATTAAACATGCTCAACATGTACCAAAACTCGTAAAAGTGGTGCTAATCTATATTTTTTCTGACATTATACATGTGCATTATCTATGATTTACAACCACCACGAACAAAATGAAATGATGAAAACATTATCTCAACAATTGCATTTCTTATCATCAATGATGCCATGACCATGCAGCGGCACATTGCAAAAGTTGCATAGTGTGATTACTACAATCATGTTAATTTAGCTTGTTCGTGTACCTTCTCAAATATACATGGTCAGTATGAAACAATGCATCCACTCATAAACAGCATCAATGAGGAGCCGCAGTGAAGGGCATATATCACTGCTAAAATGTAGAAAGCCGGCAGTTTCACAGTGGTACCACAATACATAAAATGCAATATTTGTAAGAATTTTTGCACCAATAAAGACATTAAATAATACAAATATGAATAAATTTGGGAGACGACATATTGAATACATACTCACACAATTTCAAAAAATGTTTGGTAATATCTCGAACATAATTTATTTTTGTATGTTTTTCTACTCTTCGATATGTATGAAGTGGAAAGCTAAAATAAATCCAATTCTGTTTTTTTACAAATTTCGTCCATACATTCTTCTTAAATTATGCCAAACTTACAATGTCCATAAAATATGTTGCATACAAACGATGCATTTTTACTTATAAGTCGCATCAAAAGTTACATTTTCTTAATAAATGTAACAGTTTACAAGGAATATGATCAAAATATGATGTCTTTTTAAATTTGCAACTGTATTTATACTTACACAATAAACTTTTTCATCGACAAAACCAAAAGACAAGATGCAGTCAATTACAATGGTTCAATATCGTTTTTGTAAAATTCCCAATTAAAAAATAACAATTACGTAAAACTCGCCGCATTTAAGTAGTGTGTGTTGCAGCGTACTTCTTTTTTTGCAAAACAGCCAAGATGTAACGGTAAGATGTCTTCTCTGCAACTCTGGTGCCAAGAGCAACTTATCATTGTACTCGTGCTGTACGACAGTTTAGTATTGTAATATTGCTCATAGATCTAATTTCCATGCGATTTTTATCTAACGACATGAAAAGATTTGCACAGAACAAGTCAAAAAAAGTTATCTGCAAGTATCAAATAAAAATGCCGTATCTATCGCAATTGTCAAACACGGAAATCCATGTTTCAGGGCCATGTTCTTTCTAACAGTACGTAATTTTTATGTTTATTAAATAAAAAACTAACTTAAAAAATTTGAACATTGTCAGCATTATGTTACTTGCGATGTTCTTCTTTCGTTTATTACATGATTATCAGAGCGTTACATTACATGTGCAACGATGGTTTACCAAATTTACATGTTCCGTTAATTAAAATATTGAAAAATTTAAACGTAGATCAAATGAAGCACTCAATGCTCCTAATTTTTATGGAATAAAACATTTCAAATATGTATGCAGCAGGCGATGAACTGGTTGATGATCTAATATTACGTTATGTGTACTGGGTAATTGAAATTGCAATAAGGATTGTATAATTTTCTCACGAACAATGACTAAAACCATAATGCTCATTGTACTTACTTCTTTTATACGACGTCGGTGGGATTAGTTTTAATTGGTCATATCATAAAACGTTTTTACTCACTTCCTCTATAAAGCGTTCATGCATAATTTTGTTTTCGAATGTATTTTACGGGTGTACTTGATTCATAACTCATCATTACACATCAAAACTTAATGTTCCAAAAATAATTGCATGTGTAGTGTAGATATTTTCTTCACATGGACCCGTTTTATAAAATTACTATCAAATGAGAAAATAAAAAATATAACGAAAGCACGTTTTATATTATAAGCAGTCAGTTATTACAATTGAAGACCTGCGCCGCCATAAGAAGATGTGAAGAGTGAGATTTATAGGTTTTTTGTATTAATTTACAGGTTATGATTGAGTAGAAGTGTATATTGGTTCTTAAATCGACTGGATGTGTTTTATGCAAATGACGTATCAGGTCATCATAGCATGTTATAGCGTAGTGCGTCATGTTCACTTGAACCACTATCGGTAACGACTAATTATACTGAAGGTTATAAAACCAGTTTTTAATTTAAAAAACTAGGCACTGTCCAATTGAAAGGGCAATTACCTGAAGAGAAAATGGTTTTAAAAATTGCAGTTACCTTCTGTCGTTTGGGCTTAATGTGGGGTTCTGATTATATTGTTACTGTACTGCACTCAATTTTTTAATTGTCATTCGTAGCTTATAGTGTGATCACCAAAAGATACATGAATAGGTGGGTACTATTTCACTAAAAACTAAAGTACCTAGCGCTCCGCTAAAATGGAGGCATGGCAACGGGCTCACATAAGCAACAACCTTGTAAGACTGATAAACCTTACTTCGTGCAACGTCAAACTCCTGGCATATCTAAAAAGTGGAGATGTGTTGTCGGCTGAAGATTTCCAGAAACTTGTAACTATCTTTAAGACATGCAAATTTATTAAGCCTTATAAAATGGTTGCATTTTAGGACCGTTCAACCAATTTTTTAACAATATTTTTCTTTCTTACTTCGTCACAAAGCAACTGCCTAGCATCACCTCTCCGGAAAAAGCAGCAATTCTCTACGATATTCTGAAGTCCCGACAGGATGCCTACGACAAACTCATACAAGCACTGCAAAGCACCCAGCAAACAGGTGCAGTGGATATTCTGCAAAATCATGTTGTCAGGTACCAAAATTTCAGGAAGATATTATATGACAAAAATAACGTGCTGGGCAGCGGCACCTTCAGCACTGTGTACGGCGGAAAATTTGGGGAACGTGATGTCGCCATCAAAGTTCAAAGCACGAAATATGGAAACGTCAAAGTAGCTGACAAAGAAATTCAATTTCTACGGAGGTTAGATCCTCACCCGAACATTGTACAATACTTCGCGGTGGAGGAGGATGACGAGGTTGTATTTACTGTTTTGGAGCGGTGTGCCATCAGCCTACAGGATGAAGTTAAGCTAAACCTGATTAAAATGAAAGATATGGACATTCTGAGTCAATGTACGAAAGGATTGGACTTTCTCCATGAGAACCAGATAATACATCGGGATCTTAAGCCAGCCAATATACTTCTCACAGATTACAAAGAAGTAAAAATTTCTGACTTTGGGTTCAATAAGACAGTACCTGCAGATAGCTCAGACGCCTTGGCTTCATGTGTTGTAGCCGCGACACAGTGGATGGCACCGGAAGTCCTTGCATTCTTCGATGATGAAAATGAAAACAATTATCCTCCAACTATGGTATGTCTGCATTTTTTTTATTGCATATGAAGTGGGGTAAAATGTACAACGTTTCATAATGTTCGAAAACGTATTATACCTACAATTTTAGAACGTTCAGACGGATGTGTTTGCTTTGGGGTGCATCTTTTACTTTGCTTTGTCAAAGGGCATTCACCCCTTCGGATCAGGTTTTATCATACCCCTCAACATATGTCAAGATAGGCCCAACCTTCAAACATCTCACGTCAACGGAAAATGGTTCTCCATCATTGGTCAAATGATTTCACACGAGCCGGAAGATAGACCCACCACATCCGAGATTTTGAGGACAGCCATGTTTAGACCGGTAAATCCGGACATTTGCCAAAAGTGTTTCCGTTGCACAAGTCCCATGGATCCAGTTCTATCCCCATTCATAAGCTTCAGTGAGGGTGATCATTCCAGTGGATATGGTTCCTTTGGCCAACCTAGCAGCCATTCTGGAATAAGCAGTGCCTACCATAACCCACCGAGTAGTAGATACACTAGAACGGACAGTACAGCCTCATCCATCGATGTAGAAATTTTCCGTTTTGAAGATTTACAATCTGTTTCGAAGGATAACGGTTGGCAGAAATTCATCTTAAAATGGAGGCGGAACAAACTGGTAGAGGTTGTCAACTTTAGCGATGAATTTCTTGAACGACTTCACTACAACGGAGTCTTAAGCGAGTTTTATCTTCACCAAACAGTAAATTAAAAAATACATAGACGCATATGCAAAATATTCAGATATTCTATCATACATAATTTTTTTACAAAAATTTGCGGTTTTTTTTAGAAAATTTTCATTAAAGAGCAGAAGAAAGAAGAGTTTTTCAACATTCCCTTTACCAAAGTCAACTACTTTGAAGGCATCATGGAGGCTTTTCGGGAGACATCCCAAGCCAATGCTCTAACCGTCATAGAGGAAGCTTATCAAACAAACCAAAAATGGCAATCATACGGAGCAAATATAATTTCTACGCCTTTTAAAATTTTAGCAGAAGCAATAGGGCACCACTGTAAGGTATCATGGCTGAGGCGTGTGTATGAAATGCACTCAGACAAATCCGTTCTCTTTCAGTCCGACAAGGAAGGAAGAAACTTGCTCCATTTTGCAGCTGGGTGTGGACACGTTGAAGCGATGAAGTACTTAATCTCAATTGGGCTTGACGTAAAATCAAAAACGATTAGCAATAGAACACCACTGCACTACTTGGGACGGTATGGGGGTAATATTGTGGCCGTATGTAAAATTTTACTGCAACACGGGGCAGATTTGTTTGCTCGAGATTTATACAATAACACGGTAGCGCACATAGTCTGCTTGTACGTCACCCCCGAAGAATATTTAGAGTGGATGAAGTTCATGCTAGCGTATGGGCATACGTCTCTGTGGAAAGAGAAGAGCAGGGATGGGTATACACCGATTCACACGGCGCTGCGCTACCGAGAGGTAATACCACCCACACTAACCTTGCTTGATGCGGCGTTTAAGTTTGACTTTAACACGGCCACGGATCATGGGGAAACACCGCTAATGCTGGCGGCCGTCGGTGGACAGCACCAATCCATATTGGAGTATATGGTAGAGCTGGGAGGGGATTGCAGACGGAGAAACAATTGGAACAGCAACGTGCTACACTTTGCAATCAAGGGTAGTAATCTGGAGGCAGTGGAATACTTTTTGGCCCTTGGAGTGGATCCCTATGCTAGGGATGTGCATGGATGGACCCCACTGCATCGACTAAAATCGGCGTGTTTGAATCATATCGAAATTACGGAACTATTGTTGGAGAAAGTAAGTATATTTGCCACGTCGAAAGCAAAAGACAATGTGGCGCATCTATTCGGTCGTAGAACAGAGTTGTCTACGGAATATCAGGAATGGAAGAAGTATGTGAAGGAAATTGGTTATGATGGTTTGTTTCACAAAAAGAATTTGAAAGGGGAATTCCCGAAATAAAAATATTTACTGGTAGTTTTAATTCTGTAACATAATTATACTGTAATGTGCCATCTTAATTTGTCAAAAGCGTAAACTGTAATTTTGTTTTAATCAAGTACATTTTTCAGGATAAAAATAAAATGTGTCTTAATTGATTGTGTGCATGAGGAAAGAAAATGTAGCACAGCATATTGTTATCACTTTATTACTTTGTGTGGCATAATGTATTTATATATGTTCTGTGTAAAAGAGCATTTCATATGTGTTATTTGATATTTGCACTATGGTTTATGGCAATAAAACCGGACAATGTGTTAAAAGGTTATCAATAAATTTGCAACAGCGAGTAAGTAGATATACATTTAACGATCACCGTGGTTTAATGAAAGTGGTACAAGATTTTATCAATATATCTGTGTATCTGCGTGTATCTTACTGTGTCATTTGGACACTATTACATTCATCATTCTCATCATTGCATACGTTGTATTTGCAGTGCTAGATAAGCAGTTTAAACAAATTATTCCCTTTAATGTTCAATGGTTGCTGTGTAAATTTGTGGACATTGCACATGATGTAGGTCTGACGGTTCATTCAATGTTGAAACAAGATATTTTAACGAAGTACACTGAAGGATATTATACTCTTTCATATAAACTTTGCTGTATAACATCGGCCGAAGACAAAATATGTTTAAAAGAGAGCCGTATACATGGGTATGTAGATTTTGACATATAAAATGGCGAAGCAATAAGTTCAACTATAAGTAAAAGTAAACAGGCGATTTTTGTCTCGTCCACCATTCGTGCATTTA